>ML780784.1:169697-234303 GCA_009831015.1 Picea engelmannii
CGGCACCGTTAAATTTGACGTGAAAATTTTCGGCCAAATAATATTTCGGCCGAAAGTAATATTTGTTCGGCCGAAAAATTGCCGCTAGAAATTTTGGAGACCCGATTGTCACGAAAGTGTTACCCAGCTTCATGTTTTTACCCCCTATCACTCAGGATATGATGCAGTTAGAAGAGGAGACAACACATAAAAAAGTAACGGAGATAGATAATTTTCACTTGGATTTTCCCAATATCCCCACGAAAGCATTGTACAAATTGCAAGTTACTGTCGCACAAGAAGTCCAATCTATAGAAGGAGAAGATGTAATGGAGTTACAAACAGATAAGGATATCGATAACACATTGAACATAAATTTCAAGGAAATATAGGTTGAGAAGGACTAGGTAAAGAAGTGCATTGGCTAGATAGAGGAGTGCATTGAAGAAGTCTTTAAGTCAAATACAGACAACGCATAATAAGGGACACACTTACATACCGAGGAGAAAATTGGGAAGATCGTGCAGCCATTAGAAGATTACAAGAGTCATATAATAGAGTTGATGGAATAGTTGAACCAAAGCAAACCACCATAGGTGGGATCACAGAGAGTAGGAGGATATAGGGAACTGGCATAGAGTGTTAATAATATTGCATACTTATATGAGAAAAGTGCACAACTTTGGACAAGTCTGCAAGAAAATGAAAATTTGCAGGCACTAGAACAAAATAAGGAAAGCATCAATTCAACCTCGTAGGAGTTGAATAAGAAGACAAAGGATATGAACATTTAGGAGAGGATCAGGAGTATGCAAGAGCTCAAAAAATTATAAGAAAAGTTAAAAACTGTGTAGACATAGAAGAAGATGAGGGAGGCTCAACTGGAGCCACTACAGGAACGCACAAATAAGATATTAATAGAAATGGATGCAACCAAGGGCTAGATGGAAACACTTAAGTTGGAGGCTGAAGAGATGATGAGGGAGTATATCATAGCATAAAATGTAGAGTTTGTTGCAGAGAATGGAGCATAGGTGAAAATGTGTGCTGGAGAAATGTGAGGAAGTTTCCAAGAATTGGAGAAATCGGTGTAAGAGGCACATACTACCTAAGTGGCTTAGAATGAGCCATGGGTTAGTGTTGGGGACTATTGGATCAGGCTATTTTTGGATCAAATTTTGAGGAAAGAGTGCAGTAAATGAGGATGAAATATAAGGAATGGACCAACGAAGCAATACACAAGAAGGAAAAGGAAGCAGCGCATCAAAAATAAAGGAAAATCAACCCAACATAAATGCGGATTAGAGTGCGAAGGAAGTTAGAATGTGGACAAGTTGAGTCCACTTAGATTTAGGGTTTTGGTAGTCAATTTAAAGGGTTTTTACCCATGTTTTTGTATAAATATGATGTATGAGGTAGATAGGGGGATCAACATTTTTTAGTATATTGAGAGGTCCTTTTCAGAACAATTTTGAACTTTGAGTCACAATAATAGTTTTTTTGAGCTATGGAGGTCAGATGGAGTCAGCGTTGAGATGTATGGATTGCATCTGAGGGTCCAATTGCAATATGTGGATCTTGGTGTGACACTAATCAACCTCACAGAGTATGAAAAATGTTTTATGTTATGCATGCACCGCCCGATTTTGATGAATAATAATAATAAAAACAAGACCTTTGTGGATGTACCCCGGGGGGATTAACCATGGTAAAAAGTTTATCTCTATGTGTGATTATCTTATGTGTTTCTTTGATATTATTTTGTGTTGAATGAATCCATGAATTTAGTGAGATTTGTTTACAGCTCGCAATATAATAGTATGATGTTTTCTATAGAATGAGTGTTATTGAATTGGTAAAATAATAAATCTAATGAATGATGGTATGGTAGAATGAATTTTGAATTAGAAGAATTCTAATATGCCTAAAATTCCCACAAGTTCCATCCCTTCCATGATTGCAGACACTTTCTTCATGCAATCACCCATAATCCATATCAGGTGAGACTGCATTGTGCATTCTATGCATAGTGTTTCCTTTTGTTTTACCATAGGGGTTGATGGTTACTAGGGTTTTATTGGAAAACTAAGATAGAACCTGGGTCAGCCCATGCATCCAACAACGATAATGTTTTTCTACCCTGTATTTTTAATTTTTGTGCTACCCTTTGTTTACTTTTCACGCTTTGTCTCTTTCCTTTTATTTTCTATTGGGATGGTTGATTGTCATGAAGGCCCAACCTCTACTTTTTATTTATATTTTGGTACTTTATTTGAGATAACTAGAACCTTCCATTCTTAAGGACAATCCTTCATATCCCACTGCACCTCTTCTCCTGTGACATGGTATCTTAAGTGTAGAAATTTCTTCTTAGGATCCCTCTTAGCCTAGATCCACATGTTATGCCTTGAAGATTCAAAAATTTTCTATTCCTTAACTCTCTTTCACAGCTTCCAGTGGTATTCTCCATGTGTTTTCCATCTTCTCCTACATCTCATAATAGAGCATGGAGAAAACGCTAGAGTTAACCTTCCTTTTCTTTGGATTTTAAGTATGCCATAATGATGTATATTTTGTTGCGTGGAATTTCCCTAGACTCTAGTAAAATCTACAATATTTTGGCTATCCCCATCCAACCAATGTTATCGATATGATTGTCCATAAATAATAAAATCTTGAACCTAGATCATGGGCATCCTTGTAATCTTCCATAAAAAAGTTTAGTAGATATGGAACCTAGCTAAGTAGACTCCCCTTTGTGCATTGCACAACTGTTGCTATTACTCATATAAAGGATTCCTCCTTGTGACATTTTCTCAAAATTTTACATGCCATCATGTTTGTTACAAACTTAGTTGTTGGTTCATTTATCTGTCTAATAATAATTCCCCTAGATCCTCTGTTAGTCCCATATTTCTTCTTTATTTCATCTTCCATGGATTTTTCTTTGGTTTTTTTATCCATGTATTCCTCTAGTTTTTATCCATCTGTTGGTAATCGTGTGATTTCTATAATTAATTCCACATCTATGTATATCCATCCATAATATTCCTCCATGTACCAATGTCAGTATTTGTTTGACACATGCATTCACATCCTTTTCTCTTCCAAAGTGAGGAATCTCCAACAAGTTCATAATTATTGTGTTATATAGCCATATAATCCATTTTTTTGGCACCAAAATGGGATCTCCTGATGGACCTGGTCCTTTACTTTCCATGTATATTTTCAACGTTAACTTAGGAAACTTCCCCATATATGTAACATAATGTTCAACATACTTCATCTTATTCACACATCCTAACATGTCATACAGTATCTTAACACCTTCATGTATCTGTGGCTATGAAAGTGTTAGTTCTTTTTTCTTTCTTGGTGTTCTTGGTGCAATAGGTTTTCCCTAGTATTTTTCTTCCATACTGATGGACATACCATTTCCACCTAGTTCTCTTCCTCATCTTGTTCAGTGTCTGAGCTCTACTGGTATGTAATATCTTCAACCTGTACTATTTCCTACAACTACTACGTTGACTTTGTTGTAGGTTGTTTCCCTTCATCAAATTTTGTCTTCTCATGATCTTCCTTGTTTAGTTGTTCCTGAGGTTTTTCTGCTCCTAACCCATTTTGTTGCACAATTCTTTTTTTGTGCTATGGTTTTTGTTTCACTATGTGGGTCGATATCCATTTCTTTTGTCATTGGACTTTGATATTACTTATCTTCTACAATTGTGGGACTAACTAGTTCAATGATTAGGGATGGAATGGCATAATTATTCACCACTCCTTATGGATAGATTACATTTACTTTGTTGGTTGTTGTGTCCTGTGCAGTCCTCATAGGACTTTTTGTTTTTATTGTGACCCAGTTGGGATCTCCTAGCTTTGGTGGTGCCATTTTGTTAAATTATGAAAGGGGTTGTTCTGAATCATGAGTAGACACATCAAAATCACCTGCTCGCACTAAATTTTCTTCCTTATATCTCATTTGCACAAAGTAAAAATGAGTCTTCTCATTCATGTTTTATTCTTTTACAGGTCATGTCATAAATTCTCTATTGCGCCACAATTTTTCAATCATCGCTTTTTCCTTTTTTGGACCATTTTTTTGTATCGACGTGCTTCTTTTTATTCCTGGTAACATATCTCTGGTGCACTTTGTATTCATGTTATTTCATACCACTTACTTTCTATTTCATTTTGTATACTCTAACTGGATGTTTTAACACTCATCCATCCATTTCATATTTTTGTATTTTTCTTACTTTTCCAATTTTTCCTTTCTTTTTGATATTCTACTATATACACTATGTACAATTGTAATTTTTTGCACTGCAACTACTAAGGTTTATTGGGTCAACTGTCCCTCTATAGTTTTAGTCGAATACCACTAAATAATCCTTGAATATATATGCTAGATAGATCCTACAACTGTACATCACCTCCATCTGTGACATATTTTATCTCATATGGCCCTAGCCAATGCATCTTAAATTTCTATGGGTATTGTAAGTATTTGTTGTCATAGAGAAGAACTATATGTCCTTCATTAAAGTTTTTATTTTTAATTTGTCTATCATGCCATTCTTTTTCTTTTTATTTATGTAGTTCCTGATGGAAACCAACCATAATCCTATCTTCTTCTAGTTTCAGGAGTTGAGACAATATTTCTTGGTCTCTACCTCTTTATTTCATGTTTGTAATGGATGCAATATGTAGACAAAGAATAAAATATTCTAAAGTAACTAATGCTTATTGAACATACACAAATCTGAAAGGTGTCTTCCCTATAAGTTTCTTGCATGTCATTCTATAGGCCCATAATACTATTGGTATCTTCAGATCAGAATCATCTATGTTTACAATGTAAATTTTAGTTAGGGAATTCTCCATATTTTATTAAATGCTTCCATTGTTCCATTATATCAAGGATGGTATTAAAATATTTTAATTTCTTGTTCAAACGAGAAGTGTTTTGTAGTTTTGACACTGTAATCTTTTACTTTTGTTGCTTCAACCCATCTGGTTAAATATTTTTTCACTGTAATGATGTACCTTGCTCCTGATCTTCTAGTTGGTGGGTTGATCGCTCCTACAAACTCTATTTTCCATTTCTCAAACACTTTAAGAGTTACTTGAGGTTTTAGGGGAATCCCATCCCTCCTTGATGGCTTTCCTACCCTCTCACAAACATCACAAATCTGGAAATACTCCTTTTCATCTTTAGAAATTGTTGGCCACCATAGTCCTACGCGTAGTATCTTCTTCACAGTGGATTTTCGTACATAGTATCCTCCAACTATTCCTTCATGTGATTCTGCTAAGTTGATAGGATGTTCATGTTCCCTGAAACATCTCCTTAGAATATTATCTACACCCAATTTATATAAATGTACTGCAATAAGTTCGTAATTTGTAGCTCTAACCACTAACTTCTTCTTCTATGCATTGTTGTATTCCTTTGGAGCAAATCTTGTACTTGAAAATTCAATGATATAATAACAATTTTCATCACCAATATGCAGTGAAAAGAGTTGTGTACCAATAATTTTCCTCCAAGTTTCTTGGTTCCTCTCCATTAGTTATCCTGGACATATGATTTGGACTTGCATTCAATCTTCCAGGTTTCACAACTACTTCAAAATCAAACTCTTAAAATAACAACAACCATATACATATTCTTCCCCCCAACACTAGATTTTTGACTGGGTATTTGAGAGAAGAGTGATCTATGAACATTTTAAAGTGTTGGCCTAATAAATAATTTCTAAACTTTTATAATGCATACACCATTTCCAAACCTTCTCTTTGTTGTATTATAATTTTGTTTGGACTCTGAGAGTTTCCTACTTACAAATTCTATTGGGTGATCTATGTCACCTTCTCCTGGTTGTGTTAATAATTATCCAAGTGATATTGAAGAGGAATTAACATGAATATGGAACTCTTTTGACCAATCTAGAAACACCAAAATTGGTGATGCCACCATTTTCTCTTTTAATATGTCCAAAATCGATTGGCACTCATCATTTCATTGAAACTTCATATCCTTCTTTAACATTTTCTTCATTGGCACAATAATCTGTGCATATCCTTTTATGAACTTTCTATAGTAGCCTGTATGACCTAGAGTAGCTCTTAATTGGTGCACTGACTTAGGTGGTGGTAAATTAACAATGACAACAATATTTGCAGGGAAAAATAATAGACCCTGTTTACAAACCACATTCCCTGGAAAAATTCCAAATGGTTCATTGCATATATATTTCTTAATATCCAAAGAGATTTGAAATTGTCTACACTTGTCGAGCATTAATTTTAAAAATTCAACATGATCTTTCAATAGGCTAAATATTTTCTAATAATCCAAATAAACCTCTAAAAAATAAGAGGGGAATTTTTCAATCCAAAGGGCATCACTATGTATTGATAGGACTCCCATTTTGTGGAAAATGTAGTCTTATGATGATCCTCCAGTGCTATTATGATATGGTGATACCTTGAAAAATCCATGAGTAAATGAGAATGCTTCATTTCCTCCTACATTTTCCAATACCTCATCTATAAATGGAGTAGGGAAGGGATCATGTAGAGATGAATCATTCAAATTCCTCAAGTCTAGACATATCCCTATCCCCCCATTCTTCTTCTGAACTACCATGGGACCAATCCACTCAGATTATTCAATAGGTTATATTATACTAGCCTCTAACATTTTATCAAAATCTACCTTAACTTTATGTTTATATACTTGATTCAACCTATAAGGTATTTTTCTTATTGGTCTAGCATCTGGTCGAAAAGGAATCTTCATTTATCCAAGTTATCCTTCCACCCCTTTGATTTCTGAAAGTGTTGTTGGAAATATATCACTATAATCACATAGTAATTATGTTATTATTTCCACTGTCTGTTTCTCCCAATAATCTCCAATACTTGGATTTTCTTCTATTCCAATATTTATCTTTAGTGGTGCATAAAATTCTTCTGACTCTAACTATGGGCCTTCTACTTATATTTTCCCTTCAACTTTTTTTATCACAATATCATGTGGGTTTTCTTTTGTTGGGTCATATTCTGTGATGTGGTAACAGTGTAACAACTCTCTAACTGAGGCAATCATGATTCTGATAATATGTTATAATATCAACTTTAGTTTCTTAAAAAATATTTTAGTTTATCAACTTCATTGTTGCATCCATCACTGGATTCTAATGTTCAAATGCAAACGTGATTACAAAATCCTACTGCAAAGTTGTCCAATTTCTATTTCCTTTGTGGAGTTCCAATTTTGCATACCAATTTCTTTGTATGCATTATAATGTATGGATGAAGTGACATGGCCATTCTTCTGGTGATGATAGTCTCCATTGGGTAATGCATATGTCTATATGTTCTTTGGGTTGTCATGTTACATCGTATTTCTCCATATGTTTATTCTCTTGTTCTGCGCCGAATCGAATGTGCAGTAATCTTTTGCATTGGTACCAATCATGGATATTGTCTTTGTGAGTAACCCACCAACATGCAGGTGCTCCTTTCAAAGAAATATCCAAAACTATTAACCTTTTACTTTCCAATACTTCTAAATCAAACTTTGTTATGACTTCTTCCAAATTGTTTTCACCATAAAATCTTGGACGTTCTCTTACCTCTATGCCAACCCATCTTAGTGTGTGTGTCATTCCTGCCTATGTTATGGTAGATATCTCATGTAAGCATTGTTGCGAATTCTTGAGTCCTATGTCAGAATATGAAGCACAAGAACTGATGCTTCTCCATCTAAGCATTCCATCTATTGTTAGGTTAATGTAATCTTCCTTGCACGCGGTAGTCCTATAGAATTGATTTATCTCTTCTGTGATGATTTTTTTTTTTGTTGGTTCAACATATATTCCACCTTGTAAAATATCTAATGGTTCTATGACTCTATATTCTCCCAATTCAAAAATCACTTTCCGTGTCTTCAAGTTGATGATAGCTTTATTGTAGAATGACCAATCTAGTACTAACAATGTTCGATAAGGTGTAGTATTATACACTATATCAATTACATCAAAATATGCCATAGTTCACACACCATCTAAATCCACTAGTATGCATTTCAATCGACCAATTGGTATCACTCTATGTTGGTTTTCTAGTTTCAATTGAATAGGTGAATCTCCCAATGTAGGTTCCCCCATGCATTCCCATGTTTTCTTAGGAATAACATTTACCTCATATCCTAAATCTAATATGATGTCACCCATGATAAAATCTAAAATATTTGAGTTTAGTCCGAACTCTCTATTTTTTCTTGTCTTCCTATGGAAATGATTTCCTATATTTTTCTCTAGTTTCATATCTTCTTCATGATTGCATTTTTCTAACAAACTTTGTAATTCTTGTGTAGATGTTTGATCATTCAATAACTTCAAGAAAGATACCAGAAAGTTTCTTAGATTACTTACATTTTTTGAAGGATGATCTCTTCTTGTATGATCATATGGATGAGGCATATAATGTACATGCACATCATACCCTGGTTCTGCATTTGAGGTAGAAGCAATATTCTCCTGCAAAATTTCTTATCTGGCCTACTTGAATGTTTCCTTTTTGAGGTGTTGTATTATTTCTTACCCACTGATGTTGATTTTGATTTTGATCTGTTGCATCTCCTCCTATTTTCGTTCCACCTCGAGGAACTATATTAATTTTTTTCCCATTATCTCTAGTTTCCTTTCCAATCCATTGAACATTCTTGTTATTATGATTCCTTTTTCCCTTTATTTTTGTCAAAATTATAGTACATTCTTCTGTAGTATGATCTATTGCATGATAATACATGGATGTGGCCAATGGTTGTGGAAAATACCTTACATAATGCTGAGGTTTCTAGAAATTGTGGCATGTTATTGGTCATCTGCCTCTTCCAAATCCTCCTCTTCCTCTTCCTCCTATGTTTCCTTCATTGTCTATGCACATTATATTATACCATGGTACCTTATTATATTTAGGTGGAACTACAAAATGTTTCACATTATCATACTCTTGCGCAGGTGGACCTGTCATTAGTTATGCTTGCATCCTATAAGCATATGAGGTCCCTTCCTTAATAAGTTCCATGGTTCTAGAATCCTTGTCCTCATGTCCTACAGACTTGTAGAAATTGCATAACGTACTTTTAGGCATTGTTTGGTATTTTTGCATCATTGCACAATGACATGGATCAGGTTTAGGTGTCTTACAAAGTTCACACCATAATCCTCCTATCGGTAAGGGATTTGACAACCCTACTACCAAATACTACACAACTGTTGGGAACTCATTTTTGTGGTGTCCTTTTGTTCTGCATAAGGTACAACAAACATATTCCCTCTTTCCCTTGCCTTTGTTCTTACTGAACTTAAACGTCATATTGTTGGTATCCTCTCTTAGATGTTCTATAGTTGGATCTATATGTTTATATTGATTCTCTTCCAATTGTAAGGCTTCTTGTAGAGCCTTGGCCTAAGTCTCAAACTTTTGTTGTCACAATGGATATTTAAAATAGGGAAATAATGATTTTATGAATAGTTGTATATATTGCATGTCTGTTATGGGATATTTCAACTTCCTTTCAATCTCTTGAACTTATGATCAATTTCCAAACAGAATCTCCTAGCTTCTATTTGATTTCTATCATATCATTCATATATTTATCTTCTAAATTTGGTCACTGAAACTTATTTTCTAGTGTCTTCCTTGCATCTGCGATAGATTTAGGTGATCCTTGTGGAATGTTCACTACTAGGATCATAAACCAGTTGAGTACATGGTTTCTGAATGTGATTGCAACCTGAGAAACTTTTGTGTCTTCATCCATATTTTTTTTATCTTCCCAAATATTTTCAAACATAAATAGATGTTTCTATGGTTCCTCTCACCGTTATCCATAAAATTATGGTAACCAAATGGTTGGATATTCTCCTACCATTGTAAAATCTATAGTACTTCCTCTACGTGGTGTAGATAAATGACTATTGCTACCTGAAATTCTACTTCCACTTGAATTTCAACTAGTCCCTTGACCTATTGGACTCGTACCAGTAATTTCTAGTTTTCTAAAACATTCTTTATTTCTTGATGTCTTAGTTACACATGGGCTCATGGGTTCCACACTAATTCGGATCTAGAATGGAGTTCCTTCTTCTATGTCAGACCCATCACCTATGGTTTTTCTATCATAAGTGGCACACAATATTTCCTTAATTCCTTAATATGATATTTATCCTAGACATCCTCTACCTCATATTCATAACTTTCCAAGCCTTCCCTCTTCACTACTACTCTATTTTTCCTATTAATATTATATTGGTAGGGTCTTTCACTACTCATTGTTCCCTGTATGTCCATTATTTCCTTGATTCATTCTTCATCCTTCATAATGGGTTCCATCACTTCCTTATTCTTAACTCTATCCATATCCCTGTCCATATCTCATATCGTCCTTAGTGTTTCCCCTAATCTCCCCATGCACACAAAGTTATTTAGCTGTCGGAATCCATTGTCATCACACGTTTATGATGCAGCAAAATCTTTATTTATGTATAGAGTGATCTAACATACCTTCCTCTTGGAACCTTCAAAAAAAAATTCTCTGCAACAATGTATGATTTTGCATTATCGACTTCAAATTCGGTAACGAATCCTGCAATAATGATTTCTAGCCAGAAATCGACTTTGTGTGTGAATTTATTGTTGAAATTCTGTAGATGTGCAATATTATCGGTAGTCCATTCTACCGGTCTTATCCGATTAGTTGGGTGAGTTTCCTTCAATATCAATATTGATTCCTGCAACAAATGTGAAAATTCACAAAAAAGTGTCTCATGAAGATCAGTAAATACGTACCTCTCCAAATATTGGCACAATGTATACTTAGGGTTTCTACTATCTTTATGTGAAAAATCGATATTTCTTGTCATAATCCATTGTTCAATATCATGTTTAGTTGGACTCCATGTTCTGGTAATCCCCTTCTAATACTTCATTCTCTTAACTTTTATTCCCAGCAAGTTCATTCCAATATATTCTTTTGGGTTCTAGCCAACAATATAACCACTTGTTGGATATTTCCCATGTTGACCTGGGTTCCACTTTAGGTTTCCAAAAAAACCTTGTAAACCATCAGCCATTCTAGAGACCACATGGAAACACTGCACACATAGTGAAAAATTTAGTCTCACCAGAGATGGCTTATGGGTGACTACAAGACCTAGATGTCTACAATATTGGAAGGGAGACTTATGCGGGGATGGGAGACATCCTTTCTTCCTCAAAATACATCATATATATTATTCTATTACATCAACACATGAAATACATTCATTATATTTTACTCTATAGTAATTATCCTATCATTCTATTATGCGTTGCATTTTACTATTGCAGATTCATTCATTCATCATACCTAAACAATCACAAGAAATAAGACAATCATTCCACATAAAGACAAAAATTTATCATGTTTCACCCCCCTGGGCCATGTCCAAAATGATATGGATTTCGTGGCTCTTTTATTATTCTTCATCAAGGTTATAGTATTATGCGCATTACAATTGAGGCTGACAAGAACATACTACTATCCAAAGATTATGACCTTATATTCTATTACAATGTATATCTTTTTATTTCTTCTTATCTCTCTATCATGTCAGTATTAGTCTATATCTCTATAACACTAGCTCCCTTTTTTCTACCTCACAACACATATTTTTTTTTTTTTACTGGGGGAATCAACAACTCATTGTTCTCATACTCGCGTGACACAAGGTAGATCCCCATCGGCTACTACTATAACCCCAGGTGCAACCACCCAGCCCATAAGAATGGCGCACGAGTAAATCCGAGTGAGAATCGAACGTGAGACTTCATTTTACAAATTTCCTTCCATTTACACGACACTTGCCAATCCGTCTACACCCATGTGGGCCCCCACAACACATATTTATGTTACAAAAAAGTGGTTAGTTACTCGTTACAAAAATGACCAAAACCCTAACCCACTAACCCTAGGTGTATTACATTTGTCCACTTTCTAAATCCCTAATCACGGCTAGTCCAAAATCCAATTGTTTTCCTCATTGATCCACATCCTTCATACTTTTCTTGACTTTCCTAGTTTCTCGATGCTACTTTTCCCTTTTTTCTAGCGTACAATCCTTCTTTGGCCCATTTCCTAAATGCCTTCATTAATTACCATGTTTTTCCCCTAAATTTCCTTCACCAACATAGGGTAAAAAGTTTTAATTTTGCATTAACGTTCTAAAAGGAATGTACATTAATCTACCAACTTCATTAACCATGAAAACGAGAAGAAAGCATAACTTCCATGGAGATACAAATAAAAAAAATTGGACGGGAAGATCAAAATTTTTAGTTATCAAGAGAATACAAGTATTATTCTACATTGTCGCCTCCAGAGAGAAGTTATAACTATATTTGGACATCAAGAATTTCTTCAGTAGGTCATGTTCCATAGTTTTTTGATGCCAAATAATTAGTTTCATGGTGTATAAATAATTTTGGCAAGAACAATCAATTGAGTGTAGATTGGATGGTTGTGAGGAATGATTGTTATCCTCCCCACCCGAGTTCAATTCTCACAATGACATGAATAAAATCTCGCAATGAGTATGTTGTAATGTCTTCCAACCTTTAATTCCATGAGATGTAGGACAGTCGGTGACAGAGTGTGTTGTTAAGGAACTCCGTGATGTTAAAGTCATTGATTTGAAACCTGTGGGGACAAAAAATCTAGCCTTGTTAAGGGTCGGTGTGTCTCAGGAAGGGTGCAATCCTTGGGTGATTTTGACAGCTTATATGCCCATGAGTTGCAGTTTCTCAGCAACAAGCTAGTCCCACAGGTCATGGAAAAACTAGCAAACAAAAAAAAAGTTTGGCAAGAACCAGAGAATTATTTAGCCGCAAGAAGAGTCCCCTATTTCTCCGACACCTTCAATTTTCAAGAAAAAGCTCAGGCTACTAGAGCCAATAATGACATTTAAAGGCGGTGAAGCTAAATACTTCCTTACTGAAAAAAATGATGGATGGGAGCTCCTACAACAATATATTTAAGACCTGGAAGTGATTCGATAAGATTTATCAAGCATCCAAGTCAATTTTTTAAAGAATCCATATAAAGAGATTGCATGATTATTTTCTAGGGTAGCTAGTCAAGAACCTATTGTTACCATTCATTGAATAGATTTGTATATCCTACATTTTTCAATTCATGAGAAAGCGATTTTCAATTGGATGAAAATTATCTACAAAGAAATATATTTTCATCTGTCAAATTGCAAGAAGAATAAGAAAATTTACATGTCCTCATATTTAATCTTCGCCATTCCCTATTGTCATGTTTTCAAAGGATTCCATTTATTTAAACAAGTCAATTCTAAAATTGACCTTGTTTATATGTGGTACCCAACCTTGTGGAAATAAAAGGCTATGTACCATTTCTATGAAGTGTACAATGCATTTGTTTCCTCCTTCAAAAGGCTCATTTCTGGGTCAAGTACACCAAGATTTTCTTTAGAAGCAACAACCTTTTTAGATAAGAATGGAACCTTTGGATTAATGGAACACTTCAATATTATCAAAGTTTATTGTTCTTGAGAAATACCTTCATACCTCACATATTATGTGTTAGACAATATGTTCGGTGTAGAAGTGTGTAAACAATACAGATTATGGGTATGTTTCTTCAATGAAAAAAGGAAAAAGCAATTTTTCCATTTCCCTGGAGAATTGGGGAGATAATTTTAAGAAATGTTGTAAATATTGATCATTTTTTAGTTCAATTTGATCAATTTAAGTTAAATCTAGTAGATGAAATCAAAGTATTTTACCCTAATCTGTTGTTTATGAATCATATGATATATGTTGGTTATAGTATTTCATTTGCTCATACATTTTTATTTGGTGAAGAAGAGGGTGATATCCAAAACCATCGAGTATTTTTTTTTGAGAAGAAACAAGATGATATTGAAATTGTTGTCAATACCATTGACAAACATAAAATTTGTTAATGGAAGGAGTACTTTGTATTCTAATGCTTCACAGAAAAATAGTCCACCAAAAAAAAGATCTTAGTTAGTGGCATAGGAACAAAGGAAATCTTTATTGAACAATTCAAATGATGGAGGAGATCACAACCCTCCTAAGGTAAGTATTAAAATGCCTCATAAACTCCTAGTGACCAATAAAATAAAAATACAAACAAGTAGAGAGGGTGGAAATGAGGGTGCACCTGAAGATGAGATTGTTTTTAAAGACCTGGACCTGGATGTGTGATGCAGGAGCATCACCAACTCATCAAGCGAGCCAACACGTAAGTGGAAGACAACTGGACAGACCAACACAAATTTTGAAACACCTTGAAACTGTTGCGCGAACATTAATGCGAAAATTTAATGAGGCGCACGTGTACATTGTAAATGGACCTTCAACGGATAGCTCTCATCCTTAGTAGATAGACGACATTTCAAATAGTTAATGCTAGTAGATAGGATGTTAATTCATAGATTAGACAGTTTTAGAGAGAAGGAGGGAAACGGATATAGACACCCTCATTGTATCATTGTAACATTAGCCTGAGCATAAAACAGAAGAAGAAGAGCAAGAGCAAGCAGAGAGTTGTATAGAGACACCCATGTACTGATATTTGAATTAATAGAAGAAGATTGGTTCAAATTCATGGTTTTGTGTTTAATTCTCTGTGTGTTGATGTTGATATGCTCATGAATGTTTCATTCCTGTCATACATTTTCTTTTATATTCTATGTATATGATTTCATGGTTGAATTGAAGTCTGAAGGGGTGAAGGAATGAGTTTCAATTGTTTCTCTATTTGAGCTAGAGGATTCTTGCAAGGAGTGCAGTCAAATTGTCTACAAGGAGTGCGTTGACAGAGGGTTCAAATAGGGATAACTTTTATTCTCGTTCACCCAGAAGTGAATTGGGTTACAGGAGCCATGCAAGGAGTGCACAGGCCGGGTAAAAGACTCCGGGTTGCGAACCTGAGTAAATATTTGAAGGACTGCTGCTGCAGGCATGCACAGAGTTGAAGAGACTTCAACACTTACCCGTGATTGAAGGTTTTCCACAAGGAGTGCGATCAAGGAGTTTCCTTTTGAGAACTTAAAGAAGTGGGGATAGCTCAGGAAGGGTAGACCTTTGATTTTTTCGAAAGACATTGCAGTGAGTTTGTGCCTTGCAGGTTAGCAAGAAGTGTCACATGTTTGAGAGTTGGCAAACGAGTTCCGTGGAGAGGGACACTTAGTCATTCCAAGAGTTTCCTTGGAAGAAATAGATGGTCGAAATTCTCCAAGGAGGTTTTGTGACATCCCGTGGGTCGTCAGATCTCACGGAGGTGCAGGGGAAGATATCACCGGTATTGCCAGGAGATATAAAGCTTAGGAGGGGTAGAACCATTGATACAAGCCACAAGGTTCGTTGGATCTACACGAATATCATGTATCCGGGTTTCGTTGATTGAAACTCCAACCCATTGCCAAAGGAATTGCGAAATTGTGAAATGCGATATCTCGACAGATCGGAACCATCCATCATTTGGGACGTGTGTCAGAAGATTCAAAGAAGTCAGAGTTTGGAATCTCGGAGGTCTTAAGGATAGGATACTCCAACAACCTGAAAGCACGAACCGCGATATCCCAATGGGGAAGAGAAGTGTGGGACCACAGGAGTTGGTGGAGGATAGGTGGCACACCGTATTGGGGTTCAGGATAAGTAATGTCCTAAAACATTTGACATTAGGATTCGTGATCTCGCGAAGTCTGATATCCTGATGAGGTGACGGGACCATTGAATAGTCAACCTGTGTGCGCATCAGAGTCTCGACGCATCAGTCATCGGGTCTCGGGGATTTCGAGAGCCCAGTGTCTGACCTTTGACATCACGAAGTCACGAAGTACGATTCCCCGATAAGGGAAGAGAGGGGATCCCACGGAGAATTTTGTGGGTGCAGATTTCCCGTAAGGCAAATAGAAGGGTGTTTAAGTTCTTCAGGCCGTGAGAGGAAGAAGATCATGTGAGAAGATGTGCATAGAGGAGCGCGACTGTGTCAAAGTGGTATCAGAGCTAAGATAGATTGTTCTTTGCTTTCTGTAGCATAGAAGAGGAGAATTCTCCATGCCTCCAAGGAGAGACAGACGATCACCCAATCCATAGGAAAGGGAAATGCCACGACGAAGAGGCAGGCAGATGGCAGATCCAACCATAGAAAGACAAATGCGTGATCTCTGAGAAAGACTTGAAGACATGGAGATAGTGAAAAGATGCACCGCCGGTGCAGGGGTCTTAGCGATTCTGATAGCGAAGTTGCAGTTGAGGATGCAGTGAATGAATGTCTAATCAAAGCTATTGCAAGGATGGGTGCAAAGGCAAAGATGGACATTCCAGTCTATGAGGGAAATATGGATGCAGAAGAGCTTCTAGATTGGATTAGAGCTCTTGAAACCTACTTTGACTATGAAGATAATGAAGAGGATAAGAAAGTCAAGAATGTTGTCACATGATTGAAGGGACACATCGCATTATGGTGGGACGAGCTACAAGCAGATAGACACTGCAAAGGTAAGCAGAAAATTAAAAGTTGGGATCAAAGGATTGCAAATATGAAGGCAAAGTTCATCCCAAGAGATTATCAAATCACTCTATTCAGGAGGATACAGAACCTGAGACAGAAGTTGATGATAGTTAAAGAATACACGGAGGAATTCTATCGACTGAACATTAGAGCAGGTCATCGAGAGAGCGATGATGAGAAAGTTTCCAGTTATATGAATGGCCTGAGATATGATATCCAGGACGAGATGAGCATGGTAACCATCAGAACTGTGGTGGATGCTTATCAAATGGCTTTGAAAGCTGAAGATAAGTTGAGTCGTAAGCAAGGTCAGTGAGGACGAGGTAGGAGTCAGCCAAGAGGTAAGGCAGTTTCCTAGGAAAGAAACCAGAAGCCCAAGGACGACTGGAAAAAGCCTCAGACTTGTACCAAGAGAGGTGGAAGTTCACAGTGAGGGAAACATGCTTAGCAAAGAGAACAAAATATTGAGCAGAAAGGAGGGTATGTCGATAATAACATGTTTCCTCATACCAGAGGTAGAGGAAGAGGAAGAGGTAGAGTAATCACTTGCTTTACATGTGGAAAAAATTGGCACAAGTCATTCGAGTGTCTAGAGAAAAAGAAGGATGGAGGAGAAGCTCATATCATTGAGGCACAAAGGCGAGATGTGGAAGATGAATATGTTGAGGGAGAAAGGTCACTGGTTATGCGTAAAGTTCTCTTCACACTTGAGAAGGAGGAGGAGGACTTGGCTCAAAGGACCAAAATTTTCAAAACAGCTTGCAAGACGAAGGATAGGGTATGCAAGGTTATCATGGACAGCGGTAGCACAGATAATCTCGTTTCAACCGAGATGGTGGAAAAACTGGAGCTGGAGACAACTAATCACCCGAGTCCATACAAGGTTTCATGGATACAAAAGGGACACCAGGTAACTGCTACTAAAAAATGCTTGGTCGAATTTAAGATAGGAGGGTACAATGATAATATTTTGTGTGATTTCATTCCTATGGATGTTTGTCATCTATTTTTGGGTAGACCATGGAAATATGATAGAAATGTGGTTCATGATGGGAGAATGAACACATATACTTTAGAGAAGAATGGGAGGACACACATGTTGCTTCCAATAAAATATAAGGAGGTGAAGCTGGAGGCAAGCAACACAGTACTTCTCATGAGTGGGAAGGAACTTCTTATGGAGGTGAAGAAGAAAGAAGATCCACAATTCTTTGTGGTCAGGAAACCAAGAATTGTTCTAACTAGAACAAGAGTGGATGATCTACCAGAGGAGACTCAGGAACTAGTGGAAGAGCTTGTTGATATCATGGTGGACAAATTACCTCATTCATTGCCACCGATGAGGATTGTGAGTCATCATATAGACCTCATACCAGGAGCTAGTTTTCCAAATAAAGCGACATATAGGTTGACGTCGTAGGAGAATGAAGAGGTTAAGAAGGAGGTCTAGGAGCTTCTAGACAAAGGATTGGTCAGGGAAAGTTTGAGCCCATGTCTTGTTCCAATGGTACTCAGTCCAAAAAAATATGGAGGTTGGAGAATGTGTACCGACTCAAGAGCCATCAACAAGATAACCATTAGGTATAGGTTTCCATTACCGTGGATGGAAGATTTAATGGACTGCTTGAGTGGAGCCAAGTATTTTTTAAAGGTTGATTTGAAAAGCGGATATCACCAGATTCACATGAGGGAAGGCGATGAGTGGAAGATGGCCTTCAAAACAAATGAAGGGTTGTATGAATGGCTAGTCATGCCATTTGGCTTGACGAATGCACCAAGTACCTTTATGAGGTTGATGAACAAAGTCCTGAGGGAGTTCATCGGGAAATTTGTCATCATATATCTGGATGACATATTAATATTCAGCAAGACAAAGGCTAAACATCTTAAGCATTTGGCTATTGTGATGAAGAAGGTACAACAGGAGAAGTTGTTGATAAACATGAAGAAATCCTCATTTATGAAAACAAAGCTCATTTACTTGGGTTTTGTTATTTCGGAGAATGAGCTGAGGATGGATCCAGATAAGGTAGAAGTGATCAAGAATTGGCCATCACTGAGAAATGTATTCGAGGTGAGAAGTTTTCATGGACTGGCTAGTTTCTACCAGAAGTTCATTAGAAATTTCAGTGGGATTAGCGCAGTGATGATGGATACAGTCAAGAAAAGACATAAATATTTTCACTGGACTAATGAGGCTAAGAAAAGTTTCAAACTGTTGAAATGAAAGATCACAAAACAACCGGTTCTGGTGTTGCCGAATTTTCAGAAAACAATCCAGGTGAAATGTGATGCGAGCGGGTTTGCCATAGGAGTGGTCGTGAGTCAGGAGGATAGACCAATTGCATATTTCAGCGAGAAGTTGAATGAAGAAAAATTGAAATACTCCATGTATGATAAGGAGTTTTATGTTATCATACAAGTATTGTAAAAGTTCAGGCATTACATGATCCCGAAAGAATTTGTTTTGTATAGTGATAACCACGCATTACAATTTGTGACTCAACAAGAAAGGTTGAATCAGAGGCATGTTAAGTGGGTCGAATACATGCATAATTTCACTTTTGTAATTAAGCATATTTCAGGTACTGCTAACAAAGTTGTTGATGCTTTGAGAAGGAAATGTTTGTTGTTGCAGTAGTTCAAAGTGAAAACATTAGGTTTTGATGATCTCAGGGACATGTATAGACATGATCCAGACTTTAAGGAAGCATATGAAGCAGCTGAGAATCCAGTTCTCAGAGACAGAAGCTAGTGGATAGAGTATGTGATCCAGGAAGGGTTGTTGTTTAAGGGAAATCAGTTGTGTATTCCAAATTGCTCCATGAGGGAGAATATGTTGAAGGAGAAACACAACGGAGGATTGGCTGGACATTTCGGTCATGATAAGACATTCACAAAGATGAGCGAGTCATACTTTTTGCTAGTGATGCATTTAGAAGTCAAGTTGTTTGTAGACAGATGCAGAATTTTCCATCATTCCAAGGGAAGAAAGAAGAATGCGGGATTTTATCAACCGTTTCTCATACCAAAAAGGCCGTGGGATGAAATCAGCATGGATTTCATATTGGGATTGCCAAGGGAGAAAAGAGGATTTGATTCATTCTTTGTGGTAGTGGATAGGTTTTCCAAGATGGCACACTTCATCCCATGTCAGAAGACCAGTGATGCAACTCACATTGCAATTTTTTTTTTCAAAGAGGTCATTCAACTTCATGGGTTACCCAAGAGTATAGTTTCAGACAGAGATACAAAGTTCGTGGGAAATTTATGGAGGATTTTGTGGAAGAAGCTGGGGACTAACTTGATGTTTAGTTCTGCTTATCATCTTCATACAGATGGACAAACAAAAGTGGTGAACAGAAGTCTGGGAGACTTGCTGAGAAGCTTGGTGACAGAGCACCACAACCAGTGGGACAACATATTACCACAGGCGAAGTTTGCATACAATGATTCAGTGAACAGGAGAACAGGTCGAAGCCCATTTCAGATTGTGTATGGCACACAACTGAGGGGAGTTTATGAATTGAGAGATTTGGAATAGACTACTACTAGGAGCGCAAGTGCCGAAGGATTCACAACGGCGATGAAAGAACTTCACGGCCAGGTGAAGCAGCGACTGCTAAACTCAAGTTGCGAATATAAGCACAGATCTGACCAGGGGAAGAGACAACTTTAGTTCAAGGTTGGTGAATTAGTTCTAGCACATTTGAGGAAAGAGAGGTTCCCAAGGGGAACATACCATAAATTGAAAATGAAGAAAATCGGGCCATGTAAGGTCTTGAAGAAATTGGGGGAAAATGCTTATGATATCGAGCTACCCGATGGGATCAAAATATCTCTGATATTCAATATCTCAGACTTATACCCATATAGAGCTGGAGAAGAAGAGACTGGAACTGAGAAGCCAGTGATCCAATGGATGAAGCATATGCTAGTTGCATAGAAGCCACAAATGGAATGCATACTGGACAAGAGAGTGGGTAAGAAGACCAGGAGGAAAGAATACTATGAGTATCTGGTCAAATGGAAAGTCCATCCAGTGGAAGATGCCAGCTGGGAGGATGAAGAAAATATTATGAAGCATGGATATACCATGCAAGAGCTCATGGATAGGAGCCCATGAAAATTTTCAAGTGAGGGAGTATGATGCAGGAGCATTACCAACTCATCAAGCAAGCCAACACGGAAGTGGAAGACAACTAGATAGGCCAGCACAAATTTTGAAACACCTTGAAACTGTTGCGCATATATTAATGTGAAAACTTAATGAGGCACACTTGTACATTGTAAATGGACCTTGAGCGGATAGCTCTCGTATTTAGTAGATAGATGACATTTAATATAGTTAATGCTAGTAGATAGGATTTTAATTCATAGATTAGACAGTTTTAGAGAGAAGGAGGGAAACAGATATAGACACGCTCATTGTATCATTGTAACATTAGCCTGAGCATAGAACATAAGAAGAAGAGCAAGAGCAAGCAGAGAGTTGTATAGAGAACACCCATGTACTGATATTTGAATTAATAGAAGAAGATTGGTTCAAATTCATGGTTTTGTGTTTAATTCTCTATGTGGTGATGTTGATATTCTCATCAATGTTTGATTCCCATTATACATTTGCTTTTATATGTTGTGTATATGATTTCATGGTTGAATCGAAGTTTGAAGGGGTGAAGGAATGAGTTTCAATTGTTTCTCTATTTGAGCCAGAGGATTTCTACAAGGAGTGCAGTCGAATTGTCTGGAAGGAGTGCAGTTGAACTGTCCGCAAGGAGTGCATTGACAGAGAGTTCAAATAGGGATAACTTTGATTCTCATTCACCTAGAAGTGAATTGGGTAATAGGAGCCGTGCAAGGAGTGTGCAGGCTGGGTAAAAGACTCGGGGTTGAAAACCTGAGTAAAGATTTGAAGGACTGCTGCTGCAGGCATGCGCAGAGTCAAAGAGACTTCAACACTTAGCCGTGATTGAAGGTTCTTCGCAAGGAGTGCAAGCAAGGATTTTCCTTTTGAGAACTTAAATAACTGGGAAAATCTCAGGAAGCGTAGACCTTTGAGTTTCTCGAAAGACAGTGCATTGAGTTTGTGGCTTGCAGGTTGGCAAGAAGTGTCACAAGTTTGAGAGCTGACAAACGAGTTCCATGGAGAGGGACACTTAGTCGTTCCACGAGTTTCATTGGAAGAAATAGATGGTCGAAATTCTCCAAGGAGGTTTTGCGACATCCCGTGGGTCGTCACATCTCACAGAGGTGCAGGGGAATATATCAGTGGTATTCTTAGGATATATAAACTTCAGGAGGGGTACAACCATTGATACAAGCCACAAGGGTCGTTGGATCTACATGAATATCGTGTATCGGGGTTTCGTTGATTGAAAATCCAACCCATTGACAAAGGAATTGAAAAATCATGAAATGTGATATCCCAACAGATCAGAACCATCCATCATTTGGGATGCGTGTCAGAAAATTCAAAGAAGTCAGATTTCGGCATCTCGGAGGTCTTAAGGACAGGATACTCTAGTAGCTTGAAAGCATGAACCACGATATCCCGATGGGGAAGAGCAGTGTGGGACCACAGGAGTTGGTGGAGGACAGGTGGCACACCATATCAGGGTTCAGGATAAGTAAATTCCTAAAACATTTGACATTAGGATTTGCGATCCAGCGAAGTCCGATATCCCAATGACGTGACGGGACCGTTGAATAGTCAACCCATGTGCGCATCAGAGTCTCAGTGCATCAGTCATCGGGTCTCGGGGATTTCGAGAGCCCAATGTCTAACCTTTGACATCATGAAGTCGCGAAGTCCGATTCCCCGATAAGGGAAGAGAGGGGATCACACAGAGAATTCTGTGGGTACAAATTTCCTGTAAGGGAAATAGAAGGGTGTTTAAGTTCTTCAGGCCATGAGAAGAAGAAGATCCTGTGAGCGGACGTGCACAGAGGAGCGCGACTGCGTCAATGTGACTATGGATGATATCAAATTTACTAATGAAGAAAAGAGAGTTAAATAAAGTATAGAATTCACGATAGAGTTAGCTACACATGAACCAATTTTATTCAAGGAAGAATCCCTAACTTTGCATAGTTTCCTATTTGACAAAGGTTTAAAGAAATTAGTATTTGAAAATTTTCATTTAAATAATAAGAAAGTCCAAGGAAAATCAAGCTTGGGACTAGACCTCAATGGTGTTCCAATGTATAAAATCATACAAATTCATGAATCCATGGGTGAAGATTTAATGTCTATTGATGAAATGGAAAATGAAAATCTCACCTTAAAAGAAAGAATCAAAGATTTAGAGAACGTTATAATCCCTCCACCTATATTTTCCAACCCAATTACTAAAATGAAACCTTGGAAGAGCTCGTATGGAACACCAAAATCTAGCTCAAGATTAAGAGGAATGTTGGGACTACTTGTTATTGTTATAAAATATGTTGGATAAAATATTAAGAAAAAAATGTCTCTGATTCTCGAGGCATGGGAATTGGAAAATATCTTTGTTTCTTTCAGATCGAGATCTACAAATTTGAGATAATATATTCAAACTAACCTTAGGAATGATGAAGAATTTTATAAAGGGGTTGTTTCTACATCATTCATGAAAGTGTCAAGCATGAGTGAGTATAAAAAAAAAGAGGAGGACTTTCCTTCATTACTTTGCATAAATTAACTCAAAGCATGTTGGATAAAAGCATTTAAGTGTTTAAAAGAAATATTGGTTGATTGTGATACTATACGTGTCAAAAGGGGAGAGTCATATTTAAAATTGATTGATTTAGATTTGTATGGAACCACCGAAGAATTTGAAGAGGAAAAATTTATATTAAATTATATACTTATGTCCAAGGAGAAATTTGAAGGAAAAGTGGAATTATTAAAAAGTACATCAACTAAGAGGTTCAAAATTTTGACCACATATTCATAATTGGACGTCGAAAGTTGGTTAGTTAGTTACGCTAACCATAATGAACATATTGAATATACATGACAATAACTTCTAATTTAGTTTATAGATATGGAAAGTGCGTTATTTTATACAAAATTAAGGCAATAAATACATGTTGCTTCGATGAGAGACTATATTGAAAATTGGTTAAACATTGCCTTAACCAAAATAACATAACCAAATCAAAATTATTAAGTTGCAACTAGTCACAAAATTCTAGGGAAAGGACCTTAGTAAGCAGATAACACATGAGAGAAATCCATCACAACAAGTAAACCGATCATATTTCATAATCTCCTATTATACATATTTCTTGTTCATAAATAATTCAATTGTGTATTTTGAGTCTATTGAGAGTGCATAATCGATCTCTGATCATTTCCTTTTTCTTCTTACAGGTCTAGTCCAAACTTGTTTACCTTCTTTTTATGGTCCACGAGAGCCCAATCCCATTCCATTTGGACAAATGCCAACTTTTAATTTTACTGTAATGACACTATTATTATTTTTTGAAACTCCAAACATAACTATTTTGCGGTGTAATTTCAATGATTTCTCAAACTCTAAGTTTATGAGAAGAATATTTTTGAAGTGGACCTATCATAATATTTTATGTTATGAATGAAATACTCTTTTAAATTTCTATCAATTGTGGAATATTATATTTCCTTCTTATGAATGTGACCAAATTTATTTATGTTCTGATGGATGTGAGGACTGTACTGCTTTCATATTATGGTTTCTTTATTAATGTATAATATCTTGTATATATATTATTTCAATCTGTCAAATATTATTGGTCCTTTCCTTAGGAATTATTATTTATGAATACATAGTTTCATCTTGTTTTTATATTTTAAAAGAAACAAAGATTGGTATTTGATGTCTAGTATTTCCCATTTTAATTATTGAATTCAAAACATTCAAGATAAATATTTCATACCATAACAAATGAGTATCAGCTCTATAAAAATGAAGGGGGATATTTTGTCTTCACGAGGTTGTTGTTTTGATTGTGACCTATCTGAACATCAACAAAGGGTTAGGCTACGCTAAAAACAATTTGTATGAACCCTAATGCTAAATGGATATCATAATGTTGAAATTAATTTTAATTTATGTTTGTTAGAGTTTGGTTTATTCGAGGTTGTAAAAGAAGTCATGATTCTTCTTGAACTTGATGGATTACAAAGGAGTTGGTAGGGAGATCAACTCGTGGGTCAATCTACAATTGACAAGTTGACACAAGGATTTGGAAATTGGTACAAGGACTCAATACTTGTGCAATATCATGGTTTACAATCAAATTCAAGAAACTCAATGGTGCATGGTAGCACTAAACATATCTTTGAATAGTAAATATTATTTAAAAAAATTAATATAATATTTCTTATGTTTTATTAACAATGTGAATGTAAATTATTTGGTTTTAATTTTATCATATAAATGAGGTGCATTAACCCCATAGACACTAAAACCATGAGAACAATTGTGTTTCATTATATCATGTCAATTTTATTACAATTTGGCCTTGTAAATTAATAATATTATTGCGTGTTTTATTTCTATGTATATGGATTTGAATGCATGTTATTGTTGATTTACTAAATACTATTGATGTTATAGACTATTATAATTCTACAATACCAATTGCCTAGCAATGGCATTGCTATAAATTGTGTTATTATTGTTATAATATATTTGTAAGATTATTATGGAACAACACCATAAATTATTGATCTCCGTGCTAATATGTATATATATTCATATATATACACACACATATATATCCATATATGAATACTTGGAGCATAGAAAAAGAGAATATGCTTTGATGGAATTGAATTGATGGTCTACAAAACCCTAGTGCTTTCGTTAGGATTTCAGGAGGCTAGGCCTTAGGGTCTAGCTTACGACGGGGTAACAGGTGGTATTCTCTTATCATTTATGTAACTGTATATGGATGATACACTACAGTTGGTGGATTACTCCAATTATTTGTTGAGTGAGGATGGAATATTTTTGAACCCACACATTAATTGAAATCTTGAACCATACTACGGCTACATCAGCTCGCACGAAGGATGTATGGATTCCAATATTTTTCTACAAAATTCTTGTTTGAATATAGACGTATCTAGCTATCAGTCATATCCCCTAAATGGTTTTTGTCAAAACTTGAGTTCTCATCCATACAAATCTCAAGACAAGGTTTCTCCTATGATTTTGGATCCAACTTCCCCTTCTCATTCAGTACCCAACTTTGCTACAAACCCTAGTTTAAAATACCTTGGTTTTTTTGGATGTGGATGGAATTGGGGGCTCAAGATTTATTGGAAGTAAACTCATTATCAAGGATCAGGACCTGACAAGGAAAAGTCTGGGAGAAAATGAAGAAAGATTGTCTGGGCTCATGAGGGTGAGGTCATTTTAGTTGTAGGGAGAGATCTGAAAACAAGTCAAAAAACTAAACAGATTCCTACCTGGGATAGTGCTAGGAACGTAGATATGACCTCCTCCATAACGTGAGTGAGAAGAAATCCAAATGATTATCCGGTGGAAAAGCGATCTTGATGTTGACTTCTCTCACAATAGCCAGTCACTCCTCCAGGACCTTCAACAACGTGGCCCGAAGAGTTAACAACTCTTCTGACTCCCTCTGGAATTTTTTACCCACAGTGCTCTTCTCGGCGATCTCCCCCTTCACTAGTCGGGAAATCGGGTTTCGCGAACTCACGAACCTTGGGTGCACCTTCCGTGCAATATGAAACTCTGACTCCTGATCCCCGATGTCAACGGTCAACACTCCTGTGTATCGGGGAGTTCCCTATCGGGAAATCGACAGATGAAAGGAGGCGATCTTCCCACCTTTTCAAAACCCCAAACGCCGATGTGCGACGGCACGTGCCGTCCTCCACTCCGTCTCCATGGGACCCGTCACAACTCGGGGCTTCGCAGTTCCTCTGTGCTCCCTTCGACCTTGAAAACGACGAAGTGTCGAGTCCCGACTCCTCGGGATCTCGTGCCACCTGTCTCCGCTTTAACCGACGGTTCCCGTTGAATCAGGAAATTGCTACTCGCAATTTCAAAGGGTAAGATCCTACCTTACCAGATGCCGAAAGCCGATATTCCATGGCCTGCCTCTTTGGTTGCTTGTAAGTTAACTCCCTCGCAGCTCTTCCCGGATCCAATGGTCAGCAGGAACTCGTGATCCTATTTGACGATTTCAAGTCATCGATTCTCTTCCTCTTGAAGAATCTTTGGTTCCGCCACCTTCAACCTACATGAACTCCACTGGGGTCTGTTCCCATAACGAATCGAAGGAACTATCCCTCCTGAACTTTTCCAACCCTGACTCCTTCAGAGGTCTCTCGGGCACGTTCTCTGTACTCGTCTTTCAGCCTCTCTCAACAGTGCTGAAGTTTTCCCAAGCCCAGTGCACTCACAGTCATAGCAACCCGACTTTTCACTTCTGAGACCTTCAGACTTCAATTCTTCCATAAAATCACATATGCAGCGTATGAAAGAAGTAAGTAACAGGACGCAAATATGCAAAGGCACAATGCCAACAACACACAGAGAATAAACACGTCCATGAAATAGAACCATGGGTTCCCTGTTCTTCTCTTCCCAGGCTTGCCTTTGAGTCTTCAATTCAACCTGCACTTCACCTGCACGGTCTGAATAAACTCACACAACTTCTGGGAAAATGAGAATGAGAGTTAACTGTCCAACCACCTCTACACACTCTATGCGGAGGAATTCCACTGCACTCTGTGTAGGAATCTCCTGGCTTAGACAGAGAAACAATTGAAACTCATTCACTCATTCTCTCAGGTTTCGAACCTGATATGCAATCACATATGCAGCATATAGAATATAAGCATAAAGAGAAGCAAGCATGAAACAAAATAACATCAACAACGCACACAATTCAAACACAGCCATGGAAATTGAATCAAGAGCTTTCTTCTATTAATTCAATCTGTACATGGGGTTTCTTCACAAAATCTCTGAGTTGTTCTCCTCCTGCTCCTCTATCAAATGCTGAATAATATGATCAATTACACAAGGAGGGTGCCTATATTTGTTTTCCCTCCTAGAAATGGAACTGTCTAATCTACAGCTAACCCTATCTACCATCATTTAAAACTGTTAAATGCCTTCTTATCTACATTACATTACAAGTGTGCTTCATATGAATGCATTCATTCAAACGACGGTTCAACAATCTTTTCAAAGAAATTCAAAAAAGGTATGCGTTGGTGTTGTCCAGCTATTATTCTCTTTCCTCCACGCTGGCTCACGTCATGACATCGTAGATGCTCCTGCATCATACTCCTCTGCTCGAAAGATTTCATGGGCTCCTGTCCATGAGCTCCTGCATGGTGTGCCCATGCTTCTGAATTACTGCTTCTATTTCCCAGCTGGCATCCTCCACTGGGTGATTTTTCCACTTCACCAGGTACTCAAAATATTGCTTTCTCTTGGTCTTCTTGCTAACTCGTTTATCCAGTATGCACTCCATCTCAGGCTTCTGTGCAACTGGAAATTGTTTCTGCCACTAGACCACTGGTTACTCGATTCTAGTGTCTACTGTATCAGTCCTGTATGGGTATAAGTCTGAAATATTGAAAATCGGAGATATCCCGATGCCCTCCGACAACTCAAGCTCATATGCATTCTCTCCGAACCTCCTTAGGATTCTGCACGGTCCGATCTTTTTCATCTTGAGCTTGCTATATGTTCCCCTTGGGAACCTTTCTTTTCTCAAGTGCACCAAAAACATGTCCCCAACTTCAAACTGAAGTTGTCTTTTCCTCTGATCGGCCTTGCGCTTATACTCCTGGTTCGCCTTCATCAGTCTTTGCTTCACCTGCGTGTGAAGTTCCTGCATTGCTTCAGCGAATTCCTCAGCTCTCGCGCTGCTCATTTCAGCCTGCTCTGACTCCCTGAGTTCAGATACTCCTCGCGGCTATCTCCCATACAAAATTTGAAATGGGCTCTTACCTGTTCTACGATTCACAGAATCGTTGTACACAAACTCCGCCTGTGGTAGGATCTGATCCCAACTGCTGTGATGCTCAGTCACCAGGCTTCTCAACAGATCCCCCAAACTTCTGTTGACTACTTTGGTCTGCCCAT
Source organism: Picea engelmannii (assembly GCA_009831015.1). Taxonomy (NCBI): domain Eukaryota; kingdom Viridiplantae; phylum Streptophyta; class Pinopsida; order Pinales; family Pinaceae; genus Picea; species Picea engelmannii. The sequence continues at coordinate 198,414 of ML780784.1, forward strand.
CTGTCTGCGGATGGTATGCTGAGCTGAACGCCAAGTCAGTTCCCAGCTTCTTCCATAGCGTCCTCCAAAAATGACCTATGAATTTGGTATCCTGATCCGAGACTATGTTTCTCGACAATCCATGCAATCGGACAATCTCTTTGAAAAACAAGTTGGCGATGTGTGTGGCATCGCTGGTCTTATGACACGGGATGAAATGTGCCATCTTCGAAAACCTGTCTACCACCACAAAGATGGAATCAACCCCTCACTGAGTTCTCGGTAAACCCAACACAAAGTCCATGCTAATGGCTTCCCATGGCCTCTCAGGTATGGGCAATGGCTGATAGAACCCTGTGTTATGCTTTCGGCCCTTCGCATGTTGACATATTCGGCACCTGTCAACAAATCGCTTTACATCAGTGCGCATGCCAGGCCAATAATAAGATTCGCTCATCTTGGCGAATGTTTTTTCATGTCCGAAATGACCCGCTAAGCCTCCGCTATGCTTCTCCTTTACTAAATTCTCTCTCATAGAGAAATTCGGAATGCACAGTTGATTGCCTTTGAACAACAATCCATTCTGGATCAGGTAGTCAACCCACGGACTCCTATCCCTGAGCACCAGATTTTTGGCTGCCTCGTATGCTTCACCTAAATCAACATCACCTGCATACATATCCTTCGGGTTCTCAAAACCTAAAGTCTTGACCCTAAATTCCTGCAGCAATAAACATTTTCGGCTCAAGGCGTCAGCTACCATGTTAGCAGCTCCCAAAATGTGCTTGATCACGAAGGTCAAAATTCTGCATGTATTCCACCCACTTCGCATGCTTCTGATTCATCTTCTCTTGCTAACTCATGAACTGTAACGCATGATTATCACTATACAAAACAAATTCCTTGGGTATGAGATAATGCCTCCACTTTTTCAATGCCTGGATAATGGCGTAGAACTCTTTATCATATTTGGAGTACTTCAGTTTCGCATCATCCAGCTTCTCGCTGTAATATGCAACAGGTCGGTCATCCTGACTTAAAACCCCTCCAACAGCATATCCACTAGCATCACACTTCACTTGGAAGGTCTTCTGAAAATCCGACAACACTAACACTGGTTGCTCAGTTATCTTTCGCTTCAGCAAATTGAAGCTTCTTTCAGCCTCTGTTGTCCAATGGAAAACCTTATGTCGCTTCTTCACAGTGTCCATCATTGCGGCACTGATTCCACTAAAATTACGAATGAATTTTCTATAGAAGCTTGCCAATCCATGGAAGCTCCTTACCTTGAAAACATTTCTCGGCAATGGCCAATTCCTGATTACTTCCACCTTCTCAGGATCCATCTTCAATTCATTTGTCAAGATTACAAAACCCAAATAAATGAGCTATGTCTGCATGAATGCACATTTCTTCAAATTAATCAGTAGCTTCTCCTACTGTAGTCTTCTCATCACAATGGCCAAATGCCTCAAGTGTTTAGCCTTGGTTTTGCTGAAAATCAATATGTCATCTAGATACACAACAACAAATTTGCCAATGAATTCTCGTAGGACTTCATTCATTAGTCACATAAATGTGCTTGGCGCATTTTTCAATCCAAACGACATGACCAGCCATTAGTACAAACCCTCGTTTGTTTTGAATGTCGTCTTCCACTCATCTCCCTCTCTCATCCATATCTGATGATATCCGCTCTTGAGATCTATCTTGGAAAAGTAATTTTCCCCACTCAGGCAATCCATCAAGTCGTCCATTCTCGGCAACAGAAACCTGTACTTGATGGTGATCTTATTAATATCCCTGGAGTCTGTACACATCCTCCAGCCTCCATCCTTCTTTGGACTTAGTACCGTTGGAACGACACATGGAATCAGACTCTCCCTGACTAGTCCCTTATCCTGCAGATCCTGTACCTGCCTTTTGACTTCCTCATTCTCCTGAGGTGTCAACCTGTACGCTGCCTTATTCGGAAAACTTGCTCCGGGTATGAGGTCAATGTGATGACTCACACTCTGCATCGGTGGTAACAAATGAGGTAGTTCGTCCATGATGATATCAGCAAACTCTCTCAACAGTTCCTGAATCTCGTCCGGCAAGTCATCCACTCTTGTGCTTGTCAAGACAATTTTTGGCTTCCTGACAACAAAGAATTGTGGATCTTCATCCTTCTCCAGCTCTGTGAGAAGTTCCTTCCCACTCATAAGAAGTATCATGTTGCTCACTTCAGGCTTTACTTCCTTATATTTTATTGCCAACAGTTTATGGATTTTCCCATCCTTCTCCAAAGTGTATGTGTTCATTCTCCCATCATGAACAACATTTTGGTCAAACTGCCATGGTCTACCCAGCAGTATGTGACATACATCCATGGGAATGACATCACACAGAATCTCATCGTTATAGTTCCCAATTTTAAATTTAACTAAGCATTGTTTAGTGACACTTACCCGGTTTCCTTTCTGTAACCACGAGACATTATACGGGCTCGGGTGCTTAGTTGTCTCTAGCTCCAATTTCTCCACCATCTCGGTCGAAACGAGATTGTCAGTGCTCCCACTGTCAATTATGACTTTACATTTCCTGTCCTTGGCTATACAAGATGTTCTAAACAGTCTGCTCCTCTACACTGAGTTGTCCACCTCTTTCTCAGGTGCCAAAAGAATTTTGTGCATCCCAATCGATCTACCATTGTCCACATCTTCGCTCTCAACATCACGCCTCTACGCCTCAGTGATGTGAGCCTTTCCTCTGTCCATATTCCTCTTTGGATAGTCAATGTATTTGTTTCCGTCTTTACCACATGTAAAACATGTGATAACTCCTCATCGACCTCTGCCTCGACCTTGGGTACGAGGAAATGTGTTGGCATCAACATATCCTCCTTGCTGATCATCTTGCTGCCTCCTCGGCTCAGAAGTTTTCTGCTTCTGCTGTGAGGTTCCACCCCTCTTAGTTTTTCCCTGAGGTCTCTTCCAATCCTCCTTGGGTTTCTGAGTTTTCTCCTAGGCAACTGTCTTGCCTCTGGGTTGGCTTCTGTCCCGCCCTCGCTGTCCTTTCTTGCGGCTCAGCTTCTCCTCGGCCTTTAGAGCCATCTGGTACACATCTTCAACTGTTCGGATGGTCAGCATGCTCAACTCATCCTGAATGTCATACCTCAACCCATTCAGGTATCTTGCCACCTTTTCGTCATCACTTTCCCGATGACCAGCTCTGATGTTGAGCCTGTAGAACTCCTTGGTGTATTCTCTCACCATCATCATCTTCTATCTCAGGTTTTGCATGTGCCTGAACAGAGTGATCTGGTAATCCCTCAGAATGAACTTCGCCTTCATCTTGGAGATCATCCGATCCCATCTTTTGATTTTCTGTTTGCCTTTGGAACGCCTGTCTACCTGTAGCTTGTCCCACCATAAGGCTGCATGTCCCTTCAGCTTCGTGACGACATGCCTTACCTTCTTGTCCTCTTCGATATCTTCATAATCGAAGTAGGTGTCGAGTGCTCAGATCCAATCCAACAACTCTTCTACATTTAGACTTCCCTCATAGACGGGAATGTCCATCTTCATCTTCGATCTCATCCTCGAAATGGATCTAATCAACCTCTCAGTTGACGCGTCTTCTACTGTGACTTCTTCTTCAGCATGTCCAGCTTCCTCTTCAATATCGGGATCACTGAACTTTGCTGCACCAACACCACGTCTCTAGGTGGTCTCCATTTCTTCGAGTCTGGCTCAGAGATCTCTCATCTCTCGCACTATTTCAGCATTTCCTGCTGGCCTACCCCTTCTTCGGGCATCCCTGTCCTCATGATCAAGAGATTGCCTCTATGTTCTGGGCGGCATGGTGTATCTGCTTCTCCCTGCTACCTGAAAAAAGAGAGCTCCACTTCCGACTCTGATACCACTTGATGTCGACCGCTCTCACAGCAGCCAGTCGCTCCTCCAGGACCTTCAACAATGCAGACCAAAGAGTTAACAACTCTTCTGACTCCCTCGGGAATCTTTTACCCATAGTGCTCTTCTCGGCGATCTCCCCCTTCACTAGTCAGGAAATTGGGTTTCACGGACTCGCGAACCTTGGGTGCACCTTCTGTGCAATATGAAACTCTGACTCCCGATCCCTAATGTCAACGGTCAACACTCCTATGTATCGGGGAGTTCCCTATCGGGAAATCGGCAGATGAAAGGAGGCGATTTTCCCACCTTTTCAAAACCTCGAACGTTGATGTGCGATGCCACGTGCCGTCCTCCACTCCGTCTCCGTGGGACCCATCGCAACTCGAGGCTTCACAGTTCCTCCATCCTCCCTTCAACCTTGAAAATGCCGAAGTGCCAAGTCCCGACTCCTCGGGATCTCGTGCCACCTGTCTCCTCTTTAACCGACGGTTCCCATTGAATCGGGAAATCGCTACTCGCGATTTCAAAGGGTAAGCTCCTACCTTACCATATTCTGAATGCCGATATGCCATGGCCTGCCTCTTTGGTTGCTTGTAAGTTAACTCCCTCGCAGCTCTTCCCGGATCCAATGGTCAGCGGGAACTCGTGATCCTATTCGATGATTTCAAGTCGTCGATTCTCTTCCGCTTGAAGAATCTTTGGTTCCACCACCTTCAACCTGCATGAACTTTGTTGGGGTCTGTTCCCATAACGAATCAAAGGAACTATCCCTCCTGAACTTTTCCAACCCTGACTCCTTCAGAGGTCTCTCGGGCACGTTCTCTGTACTCATCTTTCAGCCACTCTCAACAGTGCTAGAGTTTTCCCAAGCCCAGTGCACTTACAGTCATAGCAACCCGACTTTTCACTTCTGAGACCTTCGGACTTCAATTCTTCCATAAAATCACATATGCAGCGTATGAAAGAAGTAAGTAATAGGATGCAAATATGCAAAGGCACAATTCCAACAACACACAGAGAATAAACACGTCCATGAAATAGAACCAGGGGTTCCCTGTTCTTCTCTTCCCAAGCTTGCCTCTGAGTCTTCAATTCAACCAGCACTTCACCTGCACGGTCTGAGTAAACTCACACAACTTCTAGGTAAATGAGAATGAGAGTTAACTGTCCAACCACCTCTACACACTCTATGCGGAGGAATTCCACTACACTCTGTGCAGGAATCTCCTGGCTTAGACAGAGAAACAATTGAAACTCATTCACTCATTCTCTCAGGTTTCGAACCTGATATGCAATCACATATGCAGCATATAGAAGATAAGCATAAAGAGAAGCAAGTATGCAACAGCATAACATCAACAACACACACAATTCAAACACAACCATGGAAATTGAATCAAGAGCTTTCTTCTATTAATTCAATCTGTACATGGGTTTTCTTCACAAAATCTATGAGTTTCTCTCCTCCTGCTCCTCTATCAAATGCTAAATAATATGATCAATTACACAAGGAGGGTGCCTATATTCGTTTTCCCTCCTGGAAATGGAACTGTCTAATCTACAACTAACCCTATCTACCACCATTTAAAATTGTTAAATGCCTTCTTATCTACATTACATTACAAGTGCGCTTCATATGAATGCGTTCATTCAAACGACGGTGCAACAATCTTTTCAAAGAAATTCAAAAAAGGTATGCGCTAGTGCTGTCTAGCTATTCTTCTCTTTCCTCCACGCTGGCTCACGTCATGATGTCGTAGATGCTCCTACATCAGATCTGTTGAGTTAGGAGTGCCTGTGGCTGAGCATAAGGTGAATGTGTGAAATCCAAAAAGTGTTGGGCACATCATCATGTGAACATAAATGAATATGATGTGATAGCCTCCTCTGAGTAGCAGAGCTAACAAGAAGACTCCAGATGATTCTCCTGTCGGTGGAAGTGAGAAAGTAGATCTATAGAGTGGATGTGTCTATGGACAATCACAGGTGGACGTGTGAAGACCTGGTTCTTCTATGTAATGCAGTGAATCAGAGCTATAACATCCCTATTTATGTTCCCCTAGTGGATGAGCACTAGTGGGTGTATCATATCCTTTTCTATATATTGTTCAAGAGCTAGACCTACCTGTAACCCTAATTTATATGGAAAGGGTACAAGTCAACCCAACCTTAATGTGATTAATATTAAATGTATAAGATAATTAATATTAATATTAATTATTATAAAAATAATAATAAATATATTATTTATTAGATAGGTCATCCATGTTGTGCCAATAGACACTTCACTTGATAGGACAAGTCTAATATAAATAAAGGGAAATATCCCATTGTAACACTACACCTTACTTGTGAGTTTGGAAATGTTAGAAAGTACACTTCTTTGGAAAAAGGTGTGCACCTCTCTTGGGCACTAGAGTTCGAGATTTTTATGCACCCTCTTGTGTTCTAGGTATTTGTTGTTGGTAAAGGTCTTTCTCTTGAAGATTATAGCAAAGGATTTGGCTGGGTTTTCTTCCCTTGTTGAGAAGTGTTTCCCAGGATACATATTGTGTTCTTATGCATCATGCTTATTCTTGTGATCTTGGTTGCTGCAACATTTATGATTATGGTTAAATGATGAAATGGAATTAACTTCATGTTTAACCTAATGATTATGAAAAATCAACAGTTGTACCTCTAATAGGGGTTGATCTTGGGTCTAGGAAACACTTCTTTTTAAAGGAAATTATTGGGGAGGATGTAATGTCCCCCACCTCTTGATGAAGAGGTTTGGAAAGACTTAGTGGTCTATCCATACCCAAGATACCTTAGTCTCATACAACAAGGGGAAAATTCAACTAACTCAATGAAGGAATAGAGCACTTGAGTTGTGTTAGGAGTTGAACATAAGGGTTAACTTAATTCAATAGAGAAACATAAAAAGGTATAAAGGAAATCCTAGGGTGTACCTCTCATCATCTTGGAAATTATTTGATTTGGCTATTAAGTTCTTGAGAACACGGTTTTGATGGTTTTGAGAATACAAACCATAGAGAAGAACTCAGTGGTGAAATATTCCACTCACCTTGTTCCAAGATTGGTATTGGGGATGAAATACTCCACCCACACCATTCTATAGTATTCATAGGTACCATCAGCTATTCGAGAGATCAGCAGGTCGTACCCTTGATGGTTTTCCAGTAGGGGGCACACCATTCCTGGGAGAAGAGTTAAGTCCAGCTTATTAATGGGGTCTATTAAGATTATAGAACCTAGGTATGACTTGCAGGGCCTTCTCCATCAGATATAGAGTGTTTTGGGAGGGTTACTCTAGTTATATTATTATTTTAATATTTGGGATGGTTTTGAGAGAAGGAGGGCGCAACTTTGATTCAGATCTTGTTAGTTTGAGGGGGTTACAGCTCAAATATGACCCTAATACTTCTCCTAATGGCTTGTAGAATCTCGATCTATCTTTCTGTACAGTTTCAATGAATTTTAAGAATTTCTTGATCAGGGCCAAAATATTGAGCTTGGTAGTCTTCAGGAGGGCGCAGTCTTGATTGAGGATTCAACAGTTTGGAGGAGTAGATATTTGCATCTGAGGTTGAGAATTTAGAGAGGTCTTATACTTTCCCCGATCTATAATTTGGTGGATTTTGGTTTTATTATTATACATCCTTCAGTTGGGCCTAAATCTTGGTCTTCTCATCCCTTCAGCAGGACGTGCCATCACCCAGGGGGGTTTGGATGCGACCTTGATTGTTCATGCATTTACCTTGATTTCATATCCAGCCTTTGGAGGCTTGTTTTGTATTACCAGGAGAATTTTTTAGAAACTCATATATTATCTCTTGGATCCATATGATGTTATTCCATATCTACATCCACTTTGTATCAAGTTCTTGCTTTTCATAATAATAAAGGTCAGATCTATGTTTTTGGGTTCCATATCTTTTGTATTGGTTAGATATTGTATTTTCATTGATTTTATATTCATATATGTTCTTAATGTTTTTGGTTTTTGAAAATTAAGAGGCCAACATGAAAACATACAGAAACAAACAAGTAAATTAGTGGTCAGTTAGAGTTTCAAGAGAAAAATATTGGCTTGGGAACATTAAATAGGATCTCAATCTATCTGCATCCCAATGGAGCAATATTAAGGCCATATGGATGGAAAATAAATATAAATGGAATTATTCAAGTAAGTATTTCCCTTCTCCTTCACATGGTATGGTTTCTTCTACATATCCTCTCGGTATCTAGTCTTTTACTGAGGCAGTTGGTTGGTGTACTGGCTTGTCATTCCGGGTGGGTTCTAATCATGTTTCTTTGGATGGTCAACCTTCATTTGATATTTTTGTTGGGCTATCAAATGAATCTGATATTTTAATACCCTAGTTTGATCGTCGATTGTAATTTTACAAATATTTTATGGGTTGGTCAGCTAGGATATTATAGGCCAAAGTGACTGTGTGATTATTAGGCCAAAGAACCTATATGTTAAAGGATAGTGAGCCTATTATTATAATATTTAACGACTCATACTATTAATAAAATACATCACTACTACATACCGACCCAACAAAAGAGATGGGGGATAAAATCCACTAGAAAGGGAAAGGGTAGTTAAGAGTCTAGAAAAGGGATAAGTAAAGGAGGCTTAAGCCCAAAGGAATATTATATTAATATTCCTTAAGGATGAAGTTATGGGTATGAATATATCATAAGTTTCTTAAGTGGGGAAAAGTGAATTACTTGAGTTCCATGTGTCATAAAAGGAACATGCATATATAAGAGAGATATTTAGTGTAATTGGAATCAATCATTCATCCATCATCCATACCAGGGAAGTGAACTCTGCATCCATATATGTACGTGGGAGATATTTCTATCGAGTGACCGGAAGAAGTGGGTTGTCATGCTCATGGTAAAAGAAGAAGGTTTTCAAGCCTGTGGTTGAAGAACTAGGTTTTCAGGCCTTTGGTTGAAGAAATGAGTTTCCATGCCCATGAGCATTCTCTCTAGGTGAGAGAACTATTGGGTATTAATTCCCAAGGTGCCAAGCTATGGCTACACGGATTTCAGACTCCATGTATGACCTATTATTGAAGCCCTGGAAGGGAAGATAGACATCAAAAGGATTGTTGAGTAGAGAATGGGAAGACCTCCTCGGGTGGGACAAACATTTGAGAGATGAGGGATTGTATGCTAGTTGTTAGAGTTGGCACTTGATTTTGAGAATTGTTGTTGTTTGGTAGGCCTTAGACTGGATTAGCACATCCTTCTCTCTAGTATAATTTATCGCCAACTCATGGGTGATCCATTGTTGATATTATGAGCAATGTGGTCTACGATTGGGATGAACATGGAAGGTTTGCATGTAGTTGGTATTTAATTCACAAAATATAAGTGTCTCTATATGTTTGTTTAAATTCTATGTTATGAATTATGATGTTCTGTTATGAAATTTTTGTTAATTATTTATATGAATTATTTTTTTGTATATTATTATTATTATGCTTAACTCTATTCATATGTAGAACATATGAGTAAATTTAATGGTATCAGAATTCAAAATTTTGATGTGGCATTTCCTAACATGGAGATGGGGATATTTACAAGTGGTATCAGAACCCAGTTTCCAACATTGATCCTACATGGACCCAATAAACTGAGCACAAAACTAAATTTTGTAGAGTAAGCATGCAAATTGGTTGACATAATGTTAGAATGAGTATGTCTACAAATTGTTCGACAAAATTATTCTAGTGAAATTGGAGAACATTTTAGGGGTATTTGGAAGAATCAAACCTAGTAATTAAAATACCCAAGTTTTAAATCCATATTGAATATATTTTGGGCTCGATATGGATGAATTTTGAATTATAGTACCATGATGGAGGAAATTGTAAAAATTCCCCTAATTCGTGAATATATTTGAGTAAGATTCATACCCAAGAATGTAAACCAGTAGTGCACAAAATAAATTTATTGTTACATAGGTTTAAGTGACACTTATTTGGATTAAAATGGTTGAAATTATACATTTTCAAAAGCATCCATGGTGAAATTGGATGAAATTGGGGAAAAAGCCCCAAATTCCTACAACTAAATAATGGTAAATTAAAAGTCAAATAGTCAAATTTCAAAAACATAGGACCAATTATATGTATATGTATTAAATAGGTTGTACTGAGATTAATTATAGAGTTCTAATGGTGTTTGAATAATAAGAATATGAAATTATGTATTTTGAGCATTTTGGAAATTTTCGAAAATAGGTGAAATTGGAAAAATTGGAAAGGTTTATGTATCGTGGAATTTGTCTTGATGTGGATGGTACAAGTTAGATGACGTGTAATGATGGTGAAATTTAATTCCATGGTTTCATGTACATGTTTCTAGTGTAAATCCAAATTTTCCATGAGAACTGGTGCCATAGAGGCAGTGTTATCCTACCCAGTGAAACCCCAAGCATAGGACATGCATCAACCCTGCTATGATTTCAGGGGGTTGAGTTATGTTAAAATAACCCAAGGAAGGGAGGGAAAAAATGAATGGTTATGTGACATGTCACCTCATCCATAACCATGGTTAGATATTTCAACCCCTCCCTATGGTTTTAACGTTCAATGGGGCAGGGGGTGCCAAAATGTAACGTGGATCATCAATCCCTGCCAACGACCATCAAATGATGACCATTGGATTCTACCAATGTGGATATTCTCATGTTGAGGTGTATGAGTGTGGGATGGTACAATTTCATCTGTGCAACCAAATATGTAGGTGTCTCTATTGCATCCAAGGGTCAATGGGACCCAGATTATAAAATTAAGTGTGCACCAATAAAGGGGGAAAGAGAAAGAATAAGAGGTAACGGGTCAACGAGGTGGGGCCAAGTGTTAAAGGGATCTAAAATGGAATCCTTATAAGGGTTATAGGTGGAATTGGGTGCCACTTTTTCATCCTCATCAACATAAGGTGGCTAAAATTGGAAAAAATTAATATAAATTTATGGAAAATTTTGATGTTTTCTAGCTCATCTTTTTGCAAGGAATTTTTATGCACATAACAATGTTTTTAGCTACTCAAAAAACATGAGAATAAAGTGTACCAAGGTAAACTATGTATTTTCAACTCAAATTAAAGAGCTTGGAGAGATATTTCTAGTGGCATAAACCATTTGTGAAACAAATCTTTTATGAGGAAGATACATGTCAAATAGTGAAGGGTAAATTTTAAGACTCAACTAACTTCTTAGGGCCATAACTCCTACTCAGGAATCAAATTAAGGCACAAGAAAATTATAATTAAGGCACAAGAAAATTATATGGAGAGATATTGAGTGAGAGAACTTAGTAATGGTGCTAAATTAGAAATATAGGCATATAAAATGCATAGGACTTGGTTGATGTAGAAGGTACATGTATGATCCGAAAATGATATTTTAAGGACTTGGTTGAGTTTTAAGCATGTTTTATATTACCATTCAAAAAATTAAATGAGGAAGGAGATTTTAATGAAATGATGTTTCAACCATCATAAAGAATACATAACATAAAATAAACATTAATAACAACAAACCATAATGCCAATTTTGTTAATGGAGTTCAACAAAGTTGCCTAAATATTCAAACATTTGCCTGAATGGGGGAGTCTTTATTATTAATATTCAATGTTGCAAAATTACATCAGAAGTATCTAAAATGGATTACAAACTGATATTTTTGTTTCTTTCTTCACCTCAATAATCCAAAACAACTAACGACGCTGAAAAAGGTTGAGCGTGGCTCCTAGAAATGGCCTCCAAAGTTCGTTTCTTCAATGGCTTCCCTGTATAAAAATGGCTTAAGATTCCAAATTCTTTAGAATTATGATAATATGAACCTTCTTGGACTGTCAAAATCCTTTTATTTATATATAAATTGAGTTAGGGATACTGTCCCAACTTCCTCCCAATATCCTACCTAAAAAAGGGCTCCAGATCCTCAATTTTGCGCAAAAATCTAATAAAATCAGCTGAATAATACAAGAAAAATCCATATAATAAATTTGTTAACCCACATTGGGAAAAATTAGGTGCACATGCTCATTTCTCCTTTTCCCTTATTCATATGGGAAGGACCATGTGGCAATGTGTAGGGTCACGCCATTGTCCTCCACCTTGACTCATGGTCTAGCGCCCTCTGGTCCTGTGGCTAACCCCCCGTTGATCGAGGGTTATACAAAAAATTGCACCCACTAACCACTTAAATAATATCGATGTCATATTGTTAAACAAGTGGCATGTGTGCCTGGGTGGCTATCACATTTGGTGTAGTCTGTTTGCGTGACCAGGGGTTAGGGGTTCCATCCCCACAAAGTGCAACAATCTTTTGGACCAACCAACATTGGCCAAATCCATGGTGCCATGTGGTGCCCTATGATTAGGCCACATGTCACCTTTGTATTATCCTATAAAATCTAGTCATTGCACAATCGCACTACCAAGTCATCTGACCAGTCAGATATAAATTCAATGCATACGCCACATGTTGTCATGTCATCCTACCACGTCATTGTCATATCTTCCATGTGTCATACTACCATTGGTGCCACATCTTATGTATACAACCACATTTCATGACTAGATCCTTCCACCTGTCTTCCTGTCAGCGTCCGTACAACCATGTGCCACTTCCTTACAGGTCCAACTCATCCTTGAAAACACCAAAAATGACTACGATGTGGCACACCCTAGTGCGACCACATGCCCTTACTGATGTCATTATGATGTCACCTGCCACATCATGCTGACATATTTTTTATTTCAGCAATACAGCCTATTGACTGTTGACTTTTTTACTGTTTTTCTTGTTTGGGAAAATGATCAGAACGCGATAAATTTTGCATATGGTGTCCATTTTTGGAAAAAGAAATATATGGTTAGAATTGGTGCAATGAGATCAACGCAATGGCGTTGGTTTTTTACGATTCCGATAAATTTTATTTTTAGGCCTTCTTGGATCCATTTTGGATCATTCCTACCCACTAATACCTTTTGGTCCTCCAAAAGGGTATTAACTAGTCATCAAGTGTGGGATAGTCCTCCCCACTTGTCCTTTTGTCTTTAAAATATGTCTTGTGCACCTGCTGCATTATAATCAATTTCATAATAACCATGACAACTGAAAGCATATTGTTATCCATTTGAACTCATTCACATCTTACTAAATCCACTACCATCCATGTAGATTGTTCGCATTTTGTAATTTTCCCAAGGTTGTGGAGGCAGTCACAAAGGTAACATCAAAACCACTTCAAGTCAATGATCTATCCCTCCAAGACTCAAACAGGGATCTCTATGTATGATTTAGCTTTGTTTGGGTCAAATATTAGGCTACTTATGATAGATTTGGGTTTGGTTTTTAGATATTTGGTTGGAACAACACGGGAAAACCATTGGGCAATGAATTCAAAGAGGGTGAGGTGATCAATTTGAAGAAGTATCAATCTAAAGTGAAACAGGGCAAGCTAGACATACTATTGGATCCGATAAATTTTGAATGAAGTGAAATAGAAGAAAAGAGAAAGGATTAATTTAGCAACAAAGCAATGAAGAATTCTGGCACTAAATATTAGAAGAAAACATTTGTATTATCCCTAGTAAGCATCAGAGTGTATCTTTCAACAAAATATGTTCTTAAAACTTCTACAAGATAATAAGGAAAGAAAAAACATATGGAAACAAAGAAAAAAAATTACAGAAGAAACAATTCACCAATAGCTATGGCACATGAATCCTGAAAATAGTGATCTTGTACCCCTACAGATTTGAAAGAAAATAGGCTCTGTGAGATCATTACAATAATGGGAAAATATTCCTTCAACAGGTTCCAACCCCCCTTCATTACAAAAACACTCTCCTTTATAATAAAACAGTAGTTCTACTATATTTGATTTGCTGGAAAATAAACTCTAACAAAATCATAACAAATCATACTAAAAATAGTAAAACTGTTAAAAAAACTTGAATTTCTCAAAATTGTTGGAGTCGAATTCTCTCTTGAAATTTTTCACTTGTGCTCAAATATGGACTTGACCTTTTAACTTCTTAACTCATGCCTTGAAATTCTAGATTGTTGACTGGAAATGTGGATCTCCAATACTAATCTAATGTCTTATATATGCATTTGATTTAATATTTGACTTGCTGAGAATGTTCTACCACCTGTGTCTTTAGCTATCCTATTATTATGGATCTAATCCATAAAATCAGAGATTTGATATTTTGTTACTAACACTCTACCACAAAATTTGGAATTTGACATGTTGATTCAGAAAACCTTGGGATTGTTGGATTGTCCCTTGACACCTGTAAATCAATAAATCTTGAAACTAAATAGTTTGAAGTCAAAATCCCTCCACTGTTTCCTTATATATTGAATGCTAAAAATAAAAGCCTCGAAATATGGAATACTGAAATTATTATTTTCCACTTGTGGTTGGAAAAGTAGGATGCTCTGCCACATATGTTCCTTGATGATTCATTCCTAAAGATTTCCAGTAAGGAATTGTTCCACCAAAAATGTAGGAAGCCCATATTCATATGATATAAAAAGACCTTCAATGTTTGCAAGTCTTCTTCAAGCACATCAACATCAGATTGGACCTCCATCCAACATTAGTCGGAGCAATCCATTCATAAAATATTGGAAAAGTCCCATGACAATTTGATCTCTTATTAGAGGGACTGCCTCCTTTGTATTTGACTATAAAATAGGACCAATAACTAAACATAGAAAAATTTAAATGATATCAAGACCACTTTCCTCTAAATAATGCCAAGCATTTAGCTCTGAAACTGTTTTTTCCATGCAATACCAATCGTGGGTTACATTAGAGTATTATGGATCTAACCAATATCTTTCAGATATCCTTTGGAACATGGAATATAACAAATGGTATCAAAAAATGACAAAAGATTGTTCAGGGGAATCATTGATTACAAATGCCATCCAATGAACCTTCCAGGCTATTTATAATATCAATCTGTTTTTCCTTGGGTAATTTTCTTTGTTGATTCTACAGAAGATCTTTAGGTAGAAATACATATAAAATTTTTGACAAGAAGAGGATGATCTCATGCCTGACGAAGACGTAGGAGAATTCATAATATGTACATATATGACTTCATTGCACTGCTCCAGTGCCAAGAAAACCATAGCAATGTCTTGTTTACCTCTTGCTCTAAATGTTTCCAAGTTTTTGTTGTTACTAAATTAAGCAAACTGAGCATAGACAACCAAACTAATACTGCTTTTCACATGCTGCACTGGCCACTACAATCATCTCATGTTTTTTGGTTTTGATTTCTCAATATTTACTCCATTTGAGATCCATACATTCTTGTTTCGTAGTTATAAAGACAAAAGTATTTGACCAAATCAATTATACCCTTCTAGTGTGATTGTCACATGGTTTTTAATGAGGGCTCCAAGGTTAACGTTAACTAAATTTGAGATTCGACCAGGGATATTGAAATATGATCATGATGTTTCTTTGAAGTCTTCTAACTGGAAATAACACACCCAACAATATAAAAAGGCTCAAGAATAACAATAATCATGAACATCTCCAGCTCATATTACTACATACTACATTATTTTTTGATGCAAATGCCCAATCAATTTTATTTTAACATTAGAATCTTAATACGTCATCGACATCATATGAGTTAGTTTTTTTTTTTTGGGTGTTTTACCAATGGCATTTCAAGTTCAAGTTTGGCAACTCACAATGTTCTTCATTTTCCTTATGTGATCCAATATACTGATATCCCTGTTACCAAGGGTTGTCACAAAAACATTAGCAGAGCTAACTACATTTCTTAGGATGAGAACATGAAGACCTTCCATAAAAGTTTGTAGGGCACAAATAGAATCAATTTATATAACAATGAACCTAGCTCCAACAACCTTCATGGTTGCAACACAACCCTCACCAATATCTCCATATCCATACACAACAACAACCTTACCATCAATTATGACATATGTACTCTGAGTTCGAGTTCAGAATGAAAGTAACCTTGAACTTCTGTGTTCTCATGATATAATTTCAGCATCTGGAATTTTTTGTAACAATTGTTTTTCTGCATGTACATAATTTGGCACAATATGTAGTACAACTGAATGTCCTCTTGTTACTTGGCGTTAGAATGATGGATCTATTGACACTTGGAAAACCTTTTAATGATTGGCATTGTTTAGTCGCTTATTGTGGCTTGCTTATGGTGACATCTAGTCACACATTTTGATACACTTCATTTGAAGACTGTGATGCACCATCTTCAATATTACATAACTAGCATCCTAGAGAAGAACTTCTCTTATCCACAGAAGCATGAACAATGTGTCGCCTTGTTTATTTAAGAGTATTTCCACATGTTAATAATGCACATGAGCATTTTATTATATATTACCTGTACCAGGAGGGCCCCAAAAGACTAAACTTCTTTTCCATTCAGGTTTGGAAACCGATCACACAGAAAAAATGTGTTATTGAGCTTGTTTGGCGATTTTCATGCATGAATCAGTTAAAAAAACTTCACAACAACTGTGCAAGATCCCTGACACCTGTATGTCCCCTCTTGGCACTTGATACATCCTTTGGACACATTTTTTATCACCTTGGCACCTGGCACTATGTTTTATATTTGTTTTTACTCTGTGGACAATATCCCATATGCACCGAGTAAAATGAAGTGTTGGTGTTTATATAAGCCAAGACTCACATAGTGTTTCAATGAAGTGAGCGCGAGGCTATGTATTGGAGCTTGGAACTTGTGTGCTAGGCTTGTGTATTGTGTTGACTCGGTGTTGTGGATGCAGGTCCTTATTCTCTGTGTTGAGCACTTGGAGATTGACCCTTGACTAATATATATTTTTGAGAAAATATTTTTCAAATGATTTTTTCTTTTTTTTTAAATATTGGCCATGTCTCTATAATAATTTCGAGAGCCTATTTTTCCTCACAAAAAGAAAAATTCCAAGAAACATAAGCCCCAAGAACTTACAAGTTTTTGACATCAAACATAGCGCCAAATGTTTGGTTAAATAAACCAAAATTGAAACACTTTTGTCCAATCATCACCATGAGAAGTATAATAAACCTGAGAGACAAGTGATATAAAGATCATTTATTTTATGACATCCGGAGCACCTTTTGTCAACTTTGAATTTTCATTATGTTCCATGAGAAATAGTGTTATGAGAAATATACTTTATTCCTAAAATAGATGTCATCCAGAGTATTGATTTCCCTATAATCTATAGGGTCCTAACATACATAACATTAGGAGTGATAAAATTAGAAATATGACTGAAACTGAACCCATATGTTTTATGTTCTTGCACAACATTAGCTTATATTAAAGCAAAGTATGATTGAACTTCCATTCTACAACCATTTCATGTTCATGCTTAGGATCAACTGCTTTACTTGAAACACTTATAGGTGTATTCCTTGCATAATTGTTCCATTGTTAGAAGAGATTGACTTGCTTTAATATCATGAGCATGTAAAACATATTCATTTGCTTCTTTAGTTAAGTAATATTGGTTTTGTTCCCCATAGAATATTTCTTTATGATCATATAAATAATGGATTTCTAAGACCATTCCACATGTTTCTAGTGGCACCACATCACATGTTACTTCATCCACATACTTATATGAAATTGAAAATTTTAGGATACATTTATTTCTTATGGGAAATTTGTGATCTTTGATTATCTAATTAAGATAATAGGGTTTGTGATGCATCTTAGTTTTTAATCCCAATTTATTAACCACTTCCTATGAAATTAAGTTATATTGAGATGCATTATCTATCAATGTATCGATCTAAGTATGTTTCATTATGACCCTTATATGAAAAAATTTACTTCTAGGGTCATAACCATCACCAATATGACCTGACAAATGAATTGTCATGATTTTAGACTCTTCACCTGAATCATACCCCAAGTTTGTTGGTTGTGTTACTATTGCAACTGTTTGCCTCCCTTTCCTTTCTGTTAACCACTTCGCTCTTTTCTCTAGGTGCAATTTCCAACAATGGTCATCATCATGCCCGTCTTTCTTGCAATGCTGGAAAGAGAGCTTCTGTTCACTGAAGCTAAATTTTCCCTCTTCGCATTCCCCTTTATTTTGTTTTATTTCCTTGAAGACAATTCCCCTGATACATGAACTCTTATTTTCCCTACTTCAATATACGCTTCTTGAACAAAAAATTCATCAAGATTAGTAGGTCCAAAGATAAATACAATGTTATGAATATGTTCAGGTAAACCTCCTATATACTTCATAAGAGTTTCTTATGTATGTAATGGAATATTTAACATTAATTCCATCTTAAGAATTTAATCTTTGTATTCTTTCACCATTTGTCCTTTTCTTAGTTTAAAACTTTTCCATTCAATTAAAGCATTTTCCTTATAACCCAAAGGATAAACTGCTTTCTAAGTACAAAATAAAAAACCTTCCATGATGGAAATACATTACCAACTTTTTGAGTACTATGTTGCAACTTACTCCACCACCAAATGAGTGTTGTGCCTGCAAGACAAAGTGATGCCAATTTGATTTGGGTTACCTCATCGTGGATTTGCTGCAAACTACAATAAACTTCCATATGTCTAACCCAATTATCAAGTCTCTCAACATTGACTTCCCCATCATACATGGGTAAATCAAATTTTACATCAAGCTTAAGTAATGTCATATCAGGCTTATGTTTATGAGAATGTTTTCTTGTAGTGGAATTTGAACTTGTACATGAAGAAGAAGAAGAAGGAGATGAAGGAGGAGGTTTAGGAGGGTCCTCTTATTCTTCACTTTTTTCTTTCTTTGAATATTCCCCTTGAAAATTCCTCTTTCGTTCCAATTAATCATCATACAACACATTTACCATCTCCGACATGGGAAAGAAAATTATTTGAAACTCTCTTTCGTTTTGAGAAAGTTTGTCTTTCAATGCCATTTTCTCATTCTGGAACATCCTCTTTCTTAATCCAATATATGGATCCCCTTCTACAATATCACCTTCACCATGAATTAACTTTTCCCTGTTAGTCATGCAAACTCAAACAACCAATTTTCAACCTACTCTAATACCAGTTGATCTAAAAATGATCTTTTAAAAACATGGTTGAGTTTTAAGCATGTGTTAAATTACCATTCAAAAAATTAAATGAGGAAGGATATTTTAATGAAAGAATGTTGCAACGATCATAAATAATACAAAACATAAATTATACATTAATAACAAAAAACCATAATAGAGTTCGACAAAGTTGCCTACGTCTTTGTGTAACATCCCGCTCTGGCGCACTTACAAAACCTATTCTTTGAGGACACTTGCTCGCATGTGATCTGGACTTTTCTGATATTAATACATGTGTGCTTGATTATGATGTGTTCTGATAGACGACATGATGTTTTACTACTTGATGTATATAGGTGCTATTGACTCAATTTATTTGAGTGTGCAGGGTTTTTGACCTGGAGGATGCAGAGGCATCGACGAATCCCTTGGACTCCAGATTGATTCAGGGAGTGTGATACTTAATTTGATTTATTTACCATGATAGTTTTTGGTTGATGATATGCTATTGACATGATCTGAGATGATGGTTGATGATGCAGGATGATGATAGCTTGCCGACCAGACTCACATATGGAGTAAAAGGGCCACACACGATTTCCAAAGAGGTTGAGGGAGAGGTGTGGACAGCAGCCCTGCCACAACCTACTAGCTCTCCCGCTGGGGCTCGAAATGTAGGTTAACGATTACCTAGTTCGAGAGGATCCACGATGCCATGAGGGAAGACTGCGATAGTCACTCATGATGATTATAAGGGGCACGCAATAAGGCAAGGGACTTATTCATTATGGCCCTTAGTCTCCCACAAGTTCACCTGGTGGAGTGTCGACTCCAGGGGTTATAGATGTCTACCAAACAGTCAAGTCAACGAGTGGAACCCTTGGAGCATGTGGTGCATCCTGAAGGGCACGTCGTGCAAAAGAAACACAAGTGGGCGAGTGGCACCCTTGGAGCACGTGGTGCATCCTGAAGGGAATGTCGTGCCACAGAGGAAAATGAGGTGAGTGGCACCCTTGGAGAACATAGAGCGTCCTGAAGGGCATGTCGCATTGATGATGATGATGAGACAACCTATATGACCTTGAGACCTTAACGCCTGATGAAATTCTTAAAACAACTCCCCTAATTAATTGTCGCCCAGTTGAAATCTAAACCTAATCTTAAAAACATCTCTAAGATAAAACTTTGATAAGCCCTAAGAAAAGATGCTACAAAATAAACATAAGGGCATAAACTAAAACCCTCCTAGGTGTTAATTAAAGTATTCTTAAAATTAAAGGGGGTAAAGTGAAGAAAGGGAATAAATTAATTAAAATACGTGGTGTTATGGTAAAAAGGAATATAAAGTTAAAAACATGTGAGAGTATAAAAGTAGTGAATTTAAAAATATAAAAAGGATTAATAAGCTCATTCATCTTTTGGGTTTAAAAATAAAAAGAGAGAAATAAATAAGAAAAATAAGGAAACTTGTAATAAAGGAAACTTAATAAAGGAAAGTAAGGGAACATAGGGGAAAAAGAAAAAAGAAATCAACAATTAAGGAGTTACTAAAAATCAACAACTTCATTTTAAGGAAAGTTATTAAAAACATGAGAGGGGATCTAGGAGACCTAGGAGTAATTTAAGGAGCGACTTTAGGGGGGGTGAGGGAAATGAGTCTTTTATTTAAATTAAAGAAAATAATTTTGGAGAAACATGGGGGATGAGTGACACTTGGACGACAGACATATTTTAGAGGATTGTCATTAAAAAATTAATTAATAATGATTTAGGAAAGTAGGTGGGTCTCAATTTTCTATAAATGAAGGGGAAAAGAAGGAAGAAGGGGGGAACGGTTAGCGTAACGTTACGCTGCCGGATTTTGGCTTGACTATTTTCTTGTGAGGAGATGGGAATTTATCAGTTGTTTTTGAGTCGTAGCTCAGCCTTGGAGGCGAGCTGAGAAGCTAGTCTTATCTCTGGATCTTGTGTGGCCCCTTTGCGGCTTGGGGGGCTAAGGGGGAAGTAGAGTACCCCTAGAGATTGGTTGGGAGGTACCGGTGAGGTCTGTACGGTCGGTGAGCAGGACGTGGCACGGAGCGCGGGACGTCTTCCGAGCGGGCGCGAGGCAATGGTATAATTTTTATTGGTGAAGCAAAATGCATTTTTATAATCGGCAATTTTAATGTTATTGATGTTGTATATCCCTCTTTTATTCATCGCTCTGACTATATAAAATCATTCTACCGTAATTCTAGACTGTGCAATTTAAATGATGGTGCGGGGATGTGCAATTTTTAATATTGTTGTTATATCCTTTTATTTTGACGTCCTGGACTGTATAAAATGATTGTTGTTATAATTTAGGACCGTGTACTGTGTTACTGAAAAACTCTACTGGCAATTTCATAGGAATGCTTTCTGCGACGTAGTTCTGAGAATTGGTTTGGGGAAATTGTTATTGAATGTGGAATTTTGGAATTTCATTTTTGTAATTCATTGCTGCGGTTAATGATAGAACATGTTTTTTTTTTATGGCATGCATTGTAAGTGTTGGGCATTGAGGATCTACGTCTTACTGGTCTATCTTGGGCGTTTGATTAAATGGCTTCCACTGATATATTTTTGGGGCAATTTTATTTACACTTAGTGAGCATTGCTTACATTGGTCGTTTTTAGTATGCACAGTGGGCATAGTGCTATTGGGAATTTGTGTACTGTTATATTGGGCGTTTCATATACAGTGCGTTTTACATGCTTAATGATCTGCGTTTTTTTTAAATGATATTTGGGCATTGAATTGCGTTTACTTGCTTAATGATCTGTGTTTTTTTTAAATGATATTTGGGCGTTTGAACTGCGTTTTACATGCTTAATGATCTGCGTTTTAAAAAAAATGATAATTGGGCATTTTGAACTGCGTTTTACATGCTTAATGAACTGTGTTTTTAAATGATTTTTGGGCGTTTTTGAACTGCGCTTTTAAATGATTTTTGGGCGTTTTTGAACTGCGTTTAACATGCTTAATGATCTGCGTTTTTTTTTACTGAGATATTGGGCGTTTGATCTGTGGAATTTCTTATCTGTTTGTAGCTGTCACATACCACAGAATTTCAAATGTTTCCCCTTTTTATGGGAGTGGAACGATGAATTGATTACTGTTCTGTTTATTTGGATGGGTTTTAAATTATGTCATTTTAATGCATATCTGGTCACTAATTTCCATGCTAATTTAATATGGATATGGAGTACTGGGATATGCTAATTTCATGCTAAAGTAATGGGATATGGAGTTACGCACTCCTGGGATTATTCCGCCTTGCTATTTAAAAATAAAACAAAACTCAAAAACACCCTTCAATTTGATTATTTGGGACTGACAATCTATAGCCTCACGACCTCAATCGTTGTTTTTCCCTTTGAATAATTAAAGGCTAGTGACACCGAATATATACATAATTATGAGGTTATTATATATATAGTCTTTAAAGGTAATTGTTTTTAGATATTGGCATCTTCAATTATGGATACTGGTGCAATGTTCCTTTTAAATATCGTTATGTTTACCCATGGTCATTCTAAATCTCGTTGTTGTTATCTATTTACGTTTGCAATTATGGTGTCATAGTGTTATCTTTAAAAATCTGATGTTGTTTATATATATGAGGTTATTTTATATATTGACCCTAAGGTTGGCATTTTTAGATATGATGTTATTTCAAACATGATGATTTTGTTATTTAAAACATGATGCTATTCATAATTATGATGTTATTTTTATATTGACATTAGGGATCGATAATTTAATTATGATGTCACTTTTGTCCTTTTAAATGTTGATATTTTAGAGGTGACATTTTAAATATCTTATATAGGGCCCCTTTTTAAATACTGTTATTTAAATAATGTCATTTAAATATTGTAATTGCTATATCTTGTCATTTGTAAATATGATGGTTTCAATAATGTCATTTTAAATATTGTAATTGTTATATCTTGTCATTTGTAAATATGATGGTTTATTGATATATTCAGATATGATGTCATTTATCAATGTGATGTTATTTCTATATTGAATTATGTAAGGGTAATATATGTCATTATAAATTAAGGTGAAATTTTTAGTGTTAGGTACTTTATGAAAAACAATGGCATTGTGGACTAATCTTAATATGATTAAAACTTTGGTTACTGATGGTTATAAAAATAAGGTCCTAGAACCAAGTACCCTGAATTACTAAGATTGTAATGGGAAATCTGCAATTACTTAAATTTACATTCTTAAACGGTTGGGCTGGGTATCTCATCCACTCATGGAGTTCAAGGGAGTATTGGGCCAGTATTACATGCCTTGAGTCATGGGAACTACCTTGTCTTAACATTGTTGGGTCATTGTAGGAGTCCTTCGGACATGCGTGTCCGTAGGGTTGGTGGTTGTCTTGAGTTGTTGTTGTACCTAGACGAGTTCGTTCTTTTGCCTGGTCTGCTTGTGTCGGGCAGGATATAGTCACCCCCTGGTAGCCTTAGGAGACCTGTCTGTGTGTGTGATTTTTCTGGGTAAAGAGTCCAGTGCCGTATCAAGAGTCTCAGGCCCTTTAAAGGTAGGGTTTCCACTCTTGCGACACACCTGACATAGTTTACTAGTTTCTTCTTGAGCAGTCGGCCAGGAGCCTGTCTAATCTTCTTTCGAGAAGACATAAGACTAAACGCCTTGATTTTCTATGCAGAAATAGTAAACTCTACTGTCGGATTCTTCCATCTGTGACTGTACTGTACTTAACACCTAGTGTCATTTCTTCTTACAGCTGCTAGTTGTAAACCTTATGTCTAGGGGCGTTTATTGCTTGTTGTCATTGTGATATGTCGTGGTCATCTTGTTGTGTTCGCCTTGCTTGCATCTTGTTCTAGGTCGGGTTACTAGTTTCTGCCTGAGCAGTCAGCCAGGAGCCTTTCTAATCTTCTTTCGAGAAGACATAAGACTAAATGCGTTGCTTTCCTGTGCAGAAATAGTCACCCTAACACCATGGATTCTTCCCTCTGTGTTCTTACTGTGCACCCCCAGTATGTCTTAATGTTTGTGTTGTGCACCTTATGCCTATAGTCGTATATCATTGCAGTTACTCGTTGTGTGCCTTCAGTTTTACTTTGTCATGGTTGCATCTTGTTGGTCATCGAGTGGCGACATAGAGTCATGTGGGTTGTTACTTCTACACGCACGCACCAACTTACACAAAAAAATAAAAATAAAAATTGCACCTATTACTATAATGGTTGTCGTTAACGAGGAGGTCATTACATATGGTATCAGAGCGAGCTCGACTCACGACTTGTGATTCGCTACGGCTTTCGCTGACATGATTAGATTTGATTATATTGTTGCTGATCGAGTTGATTGTGTGCGTGCAGGTAATCATGGTTAGAGGGAGCTGCGGAGGTAGACGATGGGGTTCTAGGGGAGGAGGTGTGACACCTCTAGCAGCATCCATGCCTGAGGGGTCTAACCCCCAGGGAGGCGAGCAAGTTCTCGGACAGGAGCAGATCACAGTTGTCGATGTCGTGGGGATGATGAGATCTTTTCAGCACATGTTTGAGGCGTTGATCAGTCGATTGGACAGAGATGAGGCTAGGGCGTCGGCACCTGCTGAGGTTCCACCGCGTGCACCCGTTGTTACAGGTAACATTCACCGTGAACTCGAGAAGGTAAAATTTCCCGAGTTCTTTGGTGCCTTGGATGGAGCAGCTGCTGAGGCATGGTTGGAGAATATGGCGATGTGCTTCGCACTTCACGATTATACCTCCAACATGAAGGTCTGCATGGCGGTCTTTCAACTAAAGGGGAGCGCTCTTCTATGGTGGAAGACGCTCCTACCACAGCTAAACATGGTCGTTGAAGACGTTTCATGGGAACTGTTCGAGGAACGGTTCCGAGAGAGGTATCTTTCTGAGGAATTCATTGAGCGTCAGCTCAATGAGTTCAACACCTTACGACAGGGAGGTCATACAGTGCCCGAGTACGAGGCACATTTTATGGAGCTGCTCTAGTATGCTCCACACCTGAACACTGAGAAGCTCAATGTCAACAGGTTCGTGTTTGGCCTTAACGGAAGCCTGTGTGCAAAGGTTAGGATTTTGATGCCTCAAACCTTGCACGACACTGTCCAAAAGGCCCTCATAGAAGAGGAGGAGCTTATCAGCGGGGGTCAGACATGGACTCTAGCGAGACCTGCAGGGTAGGGTTCATCTGGTACGTCATAGTAGCAGACACCAGTGAGACATACGATGGGGTATCGTGGCTTCCAGAGGGGATCCACGTTCACTAAACCTCAACGACCTCCACCTTAGCAGGGGACACCTTATCGAGGACCACAGCAGCAGCAGCAGCGTCACCCGCAGAAGCAGCAGTTTAGGCTTGTTTAGCAGAATAGACCAGGGTTCCAGGCCGGTGGGCAGACATCTTCTACTTCGAGTACCAGGACTACTGGGCTGAAGAAGGGGTGTTGGACATGTGGGGAGCCACACTACCAGCGCGACTATCCTATAGAGAGGACCAGAGCATCCGGATCAGCTGGACCCGCTACAGTGGGAGATATGGGCAAGGCCCATCGGATTCATGCAACAGTGAATAACTGCCAGGCAGAGCACCAGTCGACTGTTCTTGAGATGACAGGTACTTACACTGACCAGACCCTAATTATTTTGATAGACCCAGGTGCTACTGAGAGTTTCATTTCTGGTGCAGCGCTAAAAAGGATTAAGGTAAAGGCAGTCGAACAAGATGATTTTAGCTTTGTAGAGATGGCTTTTGGAGCCAAACAAAAGGTTGGAGGAAAGGTTATGGGCTGTGCCCTTAACCTGGGAGAGTTTTTCATGAGGGTCAACTTGTACGTCACGATATTAGGATCTTATGGCATCGTGATCGGCATGGATTGGTTGGAATCGCATGAGGCGATACTCAACTATAAGATGAAATGGTTGAGCTTAGTCGATAATGATGGATAGAGACGTGTGATAGTAGGATGAAACCAGGGAGTATCCCTGAGGTTCATCTCTTCCTTACAGTTACAGAAGAGTATGTGCAAGGGGTGAAAGCTTTATGCGATCCTTGCACTAAACAAAAAGGGAGTAGTAGAAGGTCTAGAACACCTTCCGCTGGTGAAGGCATTTGCGAACATTTTTCCAGAGGAGTTTCTTGGGATGCCACCAGAGAGAGAATTGGAGTTTACTATAGACCTGAAACCAGGGACCGAACCGATAGCAAGAACTCCTTATCGGATGTCGACCCCAGAGTTGCAAGAGTTAAAAATGCAACTGAAGGAGTTGCTAGACCTGGGACTGATACGTCCTAGTGTGTCACCGTGGGGTGCACAAGTTATTTTCATTCAAAAGAAGGATGGATCTTAGAGGCTTTGCATTGACTATCGTCAACTGGACAAGGCTACGATCAAGAATCAATATCCCTTACCAAGAATTGATGATCTGTTTGATCAAATGAAGGGTGCGACGGTGTTCTCCAAGATCGATTTGCGATCAAGGTATCACCAGTTATGGATCAAGGAGGATGATGTCCCTAAGACTGCTTTTAAGACAGGATTTGGACATTATGAGTTTATTGTTTTACCATTTGGATTGACAAATGCCGCAGGGGTATTCATGAGTTTGATGAATGGGGTGTTCCGCGAGTACTTGGACAAGTTCATCCAAGTATTCATCGACGATATATTGATCTACTCTCGGACGATGGAGGAGCATGACGAGCACTTGCGCTTGGTACTACAATGTTTAGGAGAACACAAATTATATGGGAAGCTGTCCAAATGCTCTTTTTATCAATCGAGGATTCACTACTTAGGGCATGTCATCTCCGTCGAAGGTATCGTCGTGGATCCAACCAAGGTTGAGGCTATTATGGAATGTCCTGTGCTGACTAATATCATAGAAGTGTGTAGTTTTATGGGATTAGCGAGATACTATCGATGGTTTGTCAAGGGTTTTTCGAAGATAGAAAATATCATCATGGAATTGCAGAAGAAAAACAAGAAGTTTGTCTGGACAGAGAAATGCGCGGAAGTGTTTTGGAGGCTTAAAGGTCCCTGACATGGACGCAGACTTCTTAGTATACACTGACGCATCGCAGGAAGGGTTAGGTGGAGTCTTTATGCAAGACGAATGAGTGATTTCTTACATTTTGAGAAAACTGAGAAGGCATGAGGAGAATTACACGACGCATGATTTGGAGTTATTAGCTATCGTTTATGCCTTGAAGGTTTGGAGACACTACCTTGTTGGACAAAAATTTGAATTAAAGACTGATCATTGTGGACTACAACACATTTTCATGCAAAGTGACCTCAACGCGCGACAACGACGTTGGTCAGAATTTCTTAGCGAGTACGAATTTGATATTACTTACATAAAGGGAACAATGAACCGAGTGGTGGATGCTTTGAGTCGGAGGCCACTCATCTTTTCAGTGTTACCTCTTTAGACGAATCTACGTGAGAAGATTCTCATTTTACAGCGTCACGATGACTGGTACAAGGAAGTCGAGGATTTTATTAGACAAAGCACAATGATGGTACCATGATATGAGGGATTTTCTTTTGATAACGATGGGTTATTGAGGTTTAGAGGTTGGATTTACATGCCGCCAAATGACGAATTGAGGATGTTGATCCTGAGCGAGGCTCGTAGAGCAGTTTACATGGCTCACCTGGGAGTTACGAAGATGAGGGTAGACCTTAAGCCCTTGTTCTTATAGAAAGGAATGAAGGCCGACATAGTCAACTTTGTGGCTATATGTCTCAAGTGTCAGCAGGTAAAGGCTGAACATAGACACCCGACAGGATTACTTCAACTGCATGCTATTCTGGAATCGAAATGGGAAGTTATTTCGATGGACTTTATTGTTGGATTGCCACTGACGGCAAGGAGACACGACTCGATTTTTGTAGTAGTATACACTCTGACGAAGAGTGGTCACTTTATTCCTGTGCGTACGACATATCAGGCACTTGACTTAGCGAGAGTTTTCATCAGTGATATTGTGAGGCTGCATGGCATGCCTAAGAAGATTATATCCAATCGAGGATCGGTGTTTACCGGACGATTTTGGACGAGTTTCCAAGAGGCCTTGAGAAATCAACTTAACTTTAGTACTGCGTATCACCCAGAGACTGATGGACAGATGGAATGAATGAACCAAACCTTGGAAGACATGTTGCGCATGTACGTGATGGACCAACAAAAGAATTGGGAGGAATTCTTGCCACTAGTAGAGTTCGCTTACAACAAAAGTTACCAGAGCACCATTAAGATGGCGCCTTTTGAGTTTCTTTATGGGTGACGGTGTCGGACGCCATTGAGTTGGGATCGGCTTGAGGATAGGGTCCTGGTGGGACCAGAAGTGATCCAAGAAATGGAAGAGCAAATGCAAACCATAAGACAAAGGATAAAAGAAGCGCAGGATCGACAGAAGAGTTATGCCAATGCGCACCAAGTCGACCATAGTTATGAGGTCGACGATCGAGTCTTCTTGCGGGTTAAACCGCATAAGAGTTCGATCAAGTTTGGGAAGAGAGCTAAACTCTCTCCTAGGTTCGTGGGACCTTTCGAGATTATGGAGAGAAAGGGGCCCGTGGCCTATCGACTAGCCTTTCCTGATTCTTTGAGGCATATGCACGATGTTTTTCATGTATCTGTTTTGAGACATTATGTTAGTGATCCTACACACGTGGTTGACATGAGATCCTTGTAGGTATCGGACGAGGGAGCGCTCACAGCTGAGCCAGTCCACATTTTAGATCATCGTGTTTGACAGTTATGACGTCGAATGGTAGATCAGGTCAAGGTCCAGTGGGACAGTTATAGTCTGCACTCGGCAACCTCGGAGGACACATATGATATGCGCCAACAGTTTCCATTTTTGTTTGATAGATAGACTTATGATACTGTGGTACTTATGATATTGTGGTACATTTATTTCAGAATTTATACTAAGAAACTTTAGGACGAAGTTTAGAACAAGAGGTGGTGTATGTAACATCCCGCTCTGGCGCACTTACAAAACCTATTCTTTGAGGACACTTGCTCGCAAGTGATCTGGACTTTTCTGATATTAATACATTTGTGCTTGATTATGATGCGTTCTGATAGACGACATGATGTTTTACTACTTGATGTAGATAGGTGCTATTGACTCAGTTTATTTGAGTGTGCAGGGTTTTTGACCTGGAGGATGCAGAGGCATCGACGAAGCCCTTGGACTCCGGATTGAGTCAGGGAGTGTGATACTTAAGTTGATTTATTTACCATGATATTTTTTGGTTGATGATATGTTGTTGACATGATCTGACATGATGGTTGATGATGCAGGATGATGATAGCTTGCTGACCAGACTCACATATGGAGTAAAGGGGCCACACATGATTTCCAGAGAGGTTGAGGGAGAGGTGTGGACAGCAGCCCTGCCACAGCCTACTAGCTCTCCTGCCGTGGTTCAAACTATAGATTAACAATTACCTAGTTCGATAGGATCCATGATGTCGTGAGGGAAGACTGCGATAGTCGCTCACGATGATTCTAAGGGGCACGCAATAAGGTGGGGGCCTTATTCCTTAGAGTCCTTAGTCTCCCACAAGTTCACCTGGCGGAGTGTTGACTCTAGGGGTTATATATGTCTACCAAATAGCCAAGTCGGTGAGTGGCACCCTTGGAGCACGTGGTGCATCCTGAAGGGCACGTCGCGCAAAAGAAACACAAGTGGGCGAGTGGCACCCTTGGAGCACGTGGTGCATTCTGAAGGGAACGTCACGCCACAGAGGCAAATGAGGCAAGTGGCACCCTTGGAGCACGTAGTGGCTCCTGAAGGGCACGTCGCATTGATGATGATGATGAGATAACCTAGATGACCGTGAGACCTTAACGCCTGATGAAATTCTTAAAACGACTCCCCTAATTAATTGTCGCCCAGTTGAAATCTAAACCTAATCTTAAAAACGTCTCTAAGATAAAACTTTGATAAGCCCTAAGAAAAGATCCTACAAAATAAGCATAAGGGCGTAAACTAAAACCCTCCTAGGTGTTAATTAAAGTCTTCTTAAAATTAAAGGGGGTAAAGTGAAGAAAGGGAATAAAATAATTAAAATACATGGTGTTATGGTAAAAAGGAATATAAAGTTAAAAACATGTGAGAGTATAAAAGTAGTGAATTTAAAAATATAGAAAGGATTAATAAGTGCATTCATCTTTTGGGTTTAAAAATAAAAAGAGAGAAATAAATAAGAAAAATAAGGAAACTTGTAATAAAGGAAACTTAATAAAGGAAAGTAAGGGAACATAGGGGAAAAAGCAAAAAGGAATCAACAATTAAGGAGTTACTAAAAATCAATAGCTTCATTTTAGGAAAGTTATTAAAAGCATGAGAGGGGATCTAGGAGCCCTAGGAGTAATTTAAGGAGCGACTTTAGGGGGGGTGAGGGAAATGAGTCTTTAATTTAAATTAAAGAAAATAATTTTGGAGAAACATGGGGGATGAGTGACACTTGGATGGCAGAGAATTTTTAGAGGATTGTCATTAAAAATTTAATTAATAATGATTTAGGAAAGTAGGTGGGTCTCAAATTTATATAAATGAAGGGGAAAAGAAGGAAGAAGGGGGGAACGGTTAGCGTAACGTTATGCTACCGGATTTTGGCTTGACTGTTTGCTTGTGAGGAGTTGGGAATTTCTCAGTTGTTTTTGAGTGGTAGCCCAGCCTTGGAGGCGAGCTGAGAAGCTAGTATTATCTTTGGATCTTGTGTGGCCCCTTTGCGGCTCGGGGGGCTAAGGGGGAAGCAGAGTACCCCTAGCGATTGGCTGGGAGGTAGCAGTGAGGTCTCTACGGTTGGTGAGCGGGATGCGACACGGAGCGCGGGACGTCTTCTAAGAGGGCGCGAGGCAACGATATGATTTTTATTGGTGAAGTAGAATGATTTTTTATAATTGGTAATTTTAATGTTATTGATGTTGTATATCCCTCTTTTATTCATCGCTCTGACTGTATAAAATCGTTCTGCCGTAATTCTGGACTGTGCAATTTAAATGATGGTGCAGGGATGTGTAATTTTTAATATTGATGTTATATCCTTTTATTTCGACGTCCTGGACTGTATAAAATGATTGTTGTTATAATTTAGGACTGTGTATTGTGTTACTAAAAAACTCTGTCGGCAATTTCGTAGGAATTATTTTTGCGACGTAGTTCTGAGAATGGGTTTGGGGAAATTGTTATTGAAAGTGGAATTCTGGAATTTCGTTTTTGTAATTCATTGCTGTTGTTAATGATGGAACACGTTTTTTTTTATGGCATGCATTGTAAGTGTTGGGCATTGAGGATCTGCGTCTTACTGGTCTATCTTGGGCGTTTGATTAAATGTCTTCCACTGATATATTTTTGGGGTGATTTTATTTACACCCAACGAGCATTGCTTACATTGGTTGTTTTTAGTATGCACAGTGGGCATGGTGTTATTGGGCATTTCTGTACTGTTATATTGGGCGTTTCATATACAGTGTGTTTTACATGCTTAATGATCTACGCTTTTTTTAAATGATATTTGGGCGTTGAACTACATTTACTTGCTGAATGATCTGCATTTTTTTAAAATGATATTTGGGCGTTTGAACCGCATTTTACATGCTTAATGATCTGCGTTTTTTTTTAAATGATAATTGGGCGTTTTGAACTACGTTTTACATGATTAATGAACTACGTTTTTAAATGATTTTTGGGCGTTTTTGAACTGCATTTTACATGCTTAATGATCTGCATTTTTTTTTACTGAGATATTGGGCGTTTGATCTGCACAATTTCTTACCTGTTTGTAGTTGTCACATACCACATAATTTCAAATGTTTCCCCTTTTTATGGGAGTGGAACGATGAATTGATTATTGTTCTGTTTATTTGGATGCGTTTTAAATTATGTCATTTTAATGCATATCTAGTCACTAATTTCCATGCTAATTTAATATGGATATGGAGTACTAGGATATGCTAATTTCATGCTAAAGTACTGGGATATGGAGTTATGCACTCCTAGGATTATGCCGCCTTGCTGTTTAAAAATAAAACAAAACTCGAAAACAACCTTCAATTTAATTATTTGGGACTGATAATCTATAGCCTCACGGCCTCAATCGTTGTTTTTCCCTTTGAATAATTAAAGGATAGTGACACCGAATATATACATAATTATGAGGTTATTATCTATAGTATTTAAAGGTAATTGTTTTTAGATATTGGCGTTTTCAATTATGGATATTGGTGCAATGTTCCTTTTAAATATCATTATGTTTACCCGTGGTCATTGTAAATCTCGTTGTTGTTATCTATTTACATTTGCAATTACGGTGTCATAGTGTTATCTTTAAAAATCTGATGTTGTTTATATATATGAGGTTATTTTATATATTGACCCTAAGGTTGGCATTTTTAGATATGATGTTATTTCAAAAATGACGATTTTGTTATTTAAAACATGATGCTATTCATAATTATGATGTTATTTTTATATTGACATTAGGGACTGATAATTTAATTATGATGTCACTTTTGTCCTTTTAAATGTTGATATTTTAGAGGTGACATTTTAAATATCTTATATAGGGTCCCTTTTTAAATACTGTTACTTAAATAATGTCATTTAAATATTGTAATTGTTATATCTTGTCATTTGTAAATATGATGGTTTCAATAATGTCATTTTAAATATTGTAATTGTTATATCTTGTCATTTGTAAATATGATGGTTTATTGATATATTCATATATGATGTCATTTATCAATGTGATGCTAATTTTATATTGAATTATGTAAGGGTAATATATGTCATTATAAATTAAGGTGAAATTTTTAGTGTTAGGTACTTTATGAAAAACAATGGCATTGTGGACTTATCTTAATACGATTAAAACTTTGGTTACTGATGGTTATGAAAATAAGGTCCTAAAACCAAGTACCTTGAATTACTAAGATTGTAATAGAAAATCTGCAATTACTTAAATTTACATTCTTAAAAGGTTGGACTGGGTATCTTGTCCACTCATGGAGTTCAAGGGAGTATTGGGCTAGTATTACATGCCTTGAGTCATGGGAACTACCTTGTCTTAACATTGTTGGGTCATTGTCGGAGTCCTTCTGACATGCGCGTCTATAGGGTTGGTGGTTGTCTTGAGTTTTTGTTGTACCTGGACAAGTTCGTTCTTTTGCCTGGTCTACTTGTGTCGGGTAGGATATAGTCACCCCCTGGTATCCTTAGGAGACCTGTCTGTGTGTGTGAATTTTCTGGGTAAAGAGTCCAGTGCCGTATCAAGAGTCTCAGGCCCTTTAAAGGCAGGGTTTCCACTCTTGAAACACACCTGACAGAGTTTACTAGTTTCTGCTTGAGAAGTCGGCCAGGAGCCTGTCTAATCTTCTTTCAAGAAGACATAAGACTAAACGCCCTGCTTTTCTGTTCAGAAATAGTAAACTCTGTTGTCGGATTCTTCGATCTGTGACTGTACTGTACCTAACACCTCGTGTCATTTCTGCTTACAACTGCTAGTTGTACACCTTATGTCTAGGGGCATTTATTGCTTCTTGTCATTGTGATATGTCAGGGTCGTCTTGTTGTGTTCGCCTTGCTTGCATCTTGTTCTAGGTCGGGTTACTAGTTTCTGCCTGAGCAGTCGGCCATGAGCCTATCTAATCTTCTTTCGAAAAGACATAAGACTAAACGCCCTACTTTCCTGTGCATAAATAGTCACCCTAACACCATGGATTCTTCCCTCTGTGTTCTTACTATGCACCCCCAGTATGTCTTAATGTTTGTGTTGTGCACCTTATTCCTATGGTCGTATATCGTTGCAGTTACTCGTTGTGTGCCTTCAATTTTACTTTGTCATGATTGCATCTTGTTGGTCGTCAAGTGGTGATGTAGAGTCATGTGGGTTGTTACTTCTACACGCATGCACAACCTTACACAAAAAAATAAAAATAAATTTGTTTTTCACCTGTTACTATAATGGTTGTCGTTAACGAGGAGGTCGTTACACTTTGGTCCTTTGTCTCAGCGGGGAAATCTTTCTTATTAATATTCAATGCTGCAAAATTACATCGAAAGTATCTCAAATGGATTACAAAATCATATGGATTTGTTCTGCTCAAACTAAAGAATCCAAAAAAACTAACGGAATTAAAAAAGGTTGAGGGTAGCTCACGAAAATGGCCTCCAAATTTTGCTTCCTCAATGGCTTCCCTGCATAAAAATCTCTCAGGCTTCCAAATTATTAAGAGTTTTGCTAATATGAAACTTCTTGGAATGTCAAAAACCTCTGATTTATATATATCCTGAGTTGGGGATCCTATCCTAGCTTCCTCCCAATATCTGGCCTCAAAAAGGGCTCCAGATAATATAATAAAGATTTTGACCCACATAATAAAGATTTTAACCCACAATGGGAAACATTAGGTGAAAGTGCCCCTTTTTCCTTGGCCCTTAGTCATATGGGAAGTGAAATGTGGCCATGCATAGGGTTCTACCCTTGTTCTTTGCCTTGGATCTTGGTCTAACACCCCTTGGTCATGTGGAAAACCCCTCACCAACTAGGGCTTATCCCCAAAAATGAACCCACTAACCACTTAAATAATATCGTGACCATATTGTTAAAGAAGTGGCATGTGCACCCTTGTAGCTATCGTGTTTGGTGTAGTCTATTAGCATGACAGAAGGTTATGGGTTCAATGCCCATAGAGAAAAACAACCTTTTTGACCAACCAACCTTGGCCATATCTGTTGAGATTTGGGCACCTTGGAAAGTGGTCCCCATGTGCTTATGAGTCTCTAAGCACAAAGGGGGAAGACTATTACCCTTGTACTTTACTTTATGATTCTAATTTCACTTTGACTTAAGAGTTTTAAGTCAAAAGTGAATTATGTCACTTAAGTCATGAAGTGACAATTAATTCACAATGTGGGTGAATTAATAGACATAAACCAACTAAGGAAAGTGGGTTTCCTTAGTGAGATTTTTGGAGTTGATCTCTCCCATTGATTAGACTTGGATAGATATAATCTAGGCCATTGATCTTATAGGGTTGGCATGAGGAGGCTAAATATAGTTTATAGTGCATTTGGAAACTCATTTCTTCACTTGAGACTTTTGGAGAAGAGAAGGAGGGCACATATCTTGAGGAGGAGAGGGGCACACTTCATGAGCGTTTGAGAAAAACCCTTGAGAGCTTGAGGAGGAGCTTGTGTTAGCTTGGATCTTGCATGGAGAGGTTATCCATGGAGTCTTAGATTTCCTTTCTTGGTCAGGAGCATTTTCATGGAGGAGGGGCACATCTGAGATAGGAGGGAGCACTTGATTTCTTCAGTTGCTCACCGAGAGAGTACGACTTGTCAGATTGAGATGAGGTCTAATGCATCCGGAGGCTAGAGGGAGGGCACATGATTTCATGATGAGAGATATCCATATTTAGTATCAGTTTATTTATGGGGATTATTTCTGCGTGGAGGAGGGCGCATGAGTTGAGTGGACTGGCAACTACCTAGTAGCAGATTTGCTTGGAGGATTCGAGCTCTGACAGTTTCAGTGGAGAGGTAACATAGGAGAGGACATTCCTATGGAGGTATTTCTTCATTGGGTTACTAATGACCTAGGCCACTTCAATTTAGTACAGAGGGAAATAAAGGGAGAGGGTGCATCATAGTTTGGGCACTTCTTTCTCTGGTTCTTGTGGAAAGGCTTGTGAGGAGATTTCTATGTATACAGGTTGCATTGTATTTCATTACCTGTTGTATCTCTTACTTTAATCATCATTATATAGACATATATCCCAAATTGGTTTTTCTCGGAGGGGGGGGGGGGGGGGGGTT
>ML780784.1:234374-254560 GCA_009831015.1 Picea engelmannii
CAAGATTTGGAGGTAGTTTTATGTGTTTTAAGTTATATTGCATGTGCTAACATTGAGATAAGAAAGCACTTGCAAGGGGACCTTAAAAGATCACTTAACCTATAAAACATTGAGAAGAAAGTGGGATGAATGTTTACTGTCCTAAAACAGAAAAAGAAGACAGCCATACAGTTGAAAATTAGAGACATACTAAGGTCAAGGACAAACCTTATATGGTAGATTCATAGGACCTCAGATAATTTCTACATGGTATCAGAGCCAAAGGTGGCTTACACTTGTTGATTTTGGAGCACTTTTTGGGCAGTTTGGAGAAGTTTTTATATCAGATTTGTTATCTGTTTTGGACAGCAAGTTTACAGTCCAAAATAGTGGGCAAACTTCATATCTAAAGGTTCCTCTCATTCATTGCCAGTTGCACAACTCAGGGCAGATTTTGGACAACTATTTTATAGTGTTGGTGGATAGTTGTGGGCAGATTTGTTGGGATGATTTTTGACACTCGTGGACAACCTCTTTTCACACTTGTGTGGATAGGAGTGAAGTTATAGATATGACCTCTTTTCACACCTAGAGATTAGGAGTGAGGTCATGCATTCTCTTTCCTCTTTTCACACCTGTGTTGACAGGAGTGAGGCAATGTTCCTTTGCATTGGAAGCATCATAGTGAGTGCAGTTGGTAGAAATGTCAGTATCTTATATGCATGTGGAGGACAGGCTAGTTAGGGCTATCAATAGGTCACCTTGAAAGGTGAGGATGGTCTTTGTCTTAGAGGATCTCAAGCTATGGGACATAGTCGAGGCAGTTGTTCCTCACATTCCTGTCATTGCTCCCGTCTTGGTAGTAGAATTCAGGAGGAGGAAAAACAAGGCAAAGAGGATCATTTGTGATGCTGTGAGAGATCACATTATTCCCCACTTGACTAGTAAGACTTGTGCATTTCATATGTGGTCATCTTTGTTCATGTTGTATGAGAGCTATAATGAGAACCGGATTATGGTTCTTCATGATTAACTGAGGGGAATTCACATGCTTGAGGACGAGTCAGTTACTTCATTCCTTGGAAGATACACACAGATTAGAGATGAGTTGGTAGCCATTGGAGAGGTTGTGAACCCTAACTCTTTGGTGAGCCAAGCTGTGAATAGCTTCACCAAACCATGGGGTCCATTTGTACGGGGCATTGTTTCTAGGGAGTCTATTCCTACATGGGAGAGGATGTGGGATGAATTCATCCAGGAGGAGATTACGCTTGTAATTGAGGCTTCTGGACAATAGCAGCAGTAGCAACATATATTTTCTGGTGATGAGGAACCTTTTCTTTGGACAAAGGGAAAAAATAAGACTATTCAAGGAGGTCGGCAGGGTCCCATGTTTGTGGCCCCACCACAGGGAGGAGAGAGAAGAAACAACAATGGGCAGAGGAGAGACATGAGAACAGTGAGATGCTTTGCTTATTGAGAGATGGGTCACTATGCAGGACAGTGTCCCAAGAATAAGAAGAAGCAGTAGGATGGGTTAGTAGCAACAAGAAAGGAGAAAGAGTTCAGTGATCATCTTTCTAGAGAGTGTGCATTCATTGCTACTTTATATACCATTACATCATCCAACATTAGTTGGGGAGACCAAGTTGATGAGGACCAACTAACATAGAGCGTTGATTCAAAGGGATATCAGACTCAGTGTCCCTGAACATCTTCAGAGTGGGTGACTGGTCCACCCAGTATAGCTCCAGTTTCAGAGAAGTCAAGTAGACAGAGATTTGGTGCTACAGCTTCAGTGCATCAAAGGATGATGAGGAGGAGCAGTAGGGCACCATAGAGGCTTGAGCCTCACATGTCTTATGAGACAGATAGATCAGGTTCTAGATCCACTTCAGGTGGAGGATACTTGGTGAGAGGCCAATTTGATTACTCTTGGTGAAAGACCAAGAGAGGGAGACTCTTGGTGAGATGCCAAGAGTAGTGACTCTTGGTGATATGCTAGGAGTAGGAGGAAATCATTGGTGGGAGATGAAGGTGGAGATCTTCGGTGTGATGTTGAGATCTAGATGATCTTGGATAGATGGAGAGTCAGTGCCATTTATAAATCATACAGATTGAGTAGATCCATGACAGAGACCACTTTTAGCGATCAGGGTACAACCATACTCACCGAGCATATTCCAGGAGGAAACCATGTCCACTATAGAGATGTTATTGATGGTGACGAGCAGTTTCCTTGGTAAGAGGGAGTGTTGAGATTTGGGTACCGTGGAAAGTGGTCCCCATGTGATTATGAGTCTCTAAGCACAAAGGGGGAAGACTATTACCCTTGTACTTTAATTTATGATTCTAATTTCACTTTGAATTAGGATTTGTGAAATATGTCACTTAAGTCATAAAGTGACAATTAATTCACAATTTGGGTGAATTAATAGACATAAAGCAACTAAGGAAAGTGGGTTTCCTTAGTGAGATTTTTGGAGTTGATCTCACCCATTGATTAGACTTGGCTAGATATAATCTACGCCATTGATATTTTAGGGTTGGAATGAGGAGGGTGAAGAGAGTGTATAGTGCATTTGGAGACTCATTTCATCACTTGAGACCTTTGGAGAAGAAAAGGAGGGCACATATCTTGAGGAGGAGAGGGGCGCACTTCATGAGGGTTTGAGAAAAATACTTGAGAGCTTAAGGAGGAGCTTGTGTTAGCTTAGATCTTGCATGGAGAGGTTATCCATGGATTCTTAGCTTTCCTTTATTGGTTAGGAGCATTTTCATGGAGGAGGGGTGCATCTGAGAGAGGAGGGAGCACTTTATTTCTTCAGTTGCTCACTGAGAAAGGAGGACTTGTCAGATCAAGATGAGGTCTGATGCATGAGGAGGCTAGAGGGAGGGCACATGCTTTCATGGTGAGAGATATCTAGCTTTAGTCTCAATTTATTTATGGTATTCATTTCTTCTTGGAGGAGGGTGCATGAGTTGAGAGGACTGGTAGCTACCTGGTAGAAAATCTGCTTGGAGGATTCGATCTCTGACAGTTTTAGTGGAGAGGAAGCACAAGAGAGGACCAAAGATACCCGTGTCAAATTTATGCATGTTTAGAAGTGTAGATCAACATTTTAAAGTTCAATATCTAGAGGTATTTTTATGTGTTTTAAGTTATATTGCATGTGATAACATTAATATGAGAAAACACTTGCAAGGGCACCTTAAAAGAGAGCTTAACCTATAAAACATTGAGCAGAAAGTGGGATGATTGTTTGTTGTCCTAAAAAAATAAAATAAGATAGCCATACAGTTGAAACTTAGAACCATACTAAGGTTAAGGATAGACCTTATATGGTATCCTCATAAGACCTTAGATAATTTATACAATATTCAGGGTGCCATGTGGCATCATTTTATTGGGCCATGTGTCACCTCTAGATTAGATCATATAGTCTAGTGACTACATAGTCACCCTGTCGAGTCATCTGTCTAGTCAACTTCACAATGATCCCATATACCACGTGTCATCCTATCATACTACCATGTCACTATCATACCTACCAAATTTCATGCTTCCACTAGTGCCACTTCACGTCCATACAACCACATTTCATGCCAATATCCTTCCACCTGTCACCATGTCAACGTCCATAGAACCACATGTCACTTTCGTACAGGTACAACTCATCCTTGAAAATGCCAAAAATGATTGCCAAATGGCATGCCCTATTTTTTCCAGGTGTCTTGGTTGAATTCATCATGACTTCATGTTGATGTCACCTACCACATCTTACCAATGTATGACCTGTCAACTGTTGACCTTTTTGACTTGTTTACATGTTTGGGAAAAAAATCAGAACACGATAAATTTTGGATATGGTGTCCAATTTCAGAAAACAATATATGGTTGGAATCGACGCGACGATATCAATGAAATGGCACTAATTTCTTCTAATTCTGAGAATTTTTGTTTTTAGGCCTTCCTAGATCCATTTTGGATCACTGTAGCATTCATGACGAAAAGTACTAATTGGCCTCAAACTTCAGCAGGATGTATTTAACAACATGTAGCTTAAATGATGATGAAACTAGGACATATTTTACAAAATGTGATTATGAAGGAACTTAATTGAGATCCTATCAAATTTTCAAATGATCAAGTGCAAGGATGCATAAGCTCGGTTAAAAATTGCACCTGGTTGAAGGAGTTTTTGGGTAATATTAAAATTGCCATAACTTTTTGCTCAAATCTTAGAATTCATAAAGAAAAGAGTAATTGTAAAGGTATTGGACAAAGGATTCGATGTGATCACCCATAATTGTGATTTGAATAGTACTACTTCCAAGAAATTACAAGAATATTTATGGTGGTATTAAGAGGGGAAGAGTATGCATATATCCCAGAATTGTATATCATAAATTTTAACTATTAAATGTGGTTGTATGCATTTCTCTCAGTTGTTATAATTATTAATAGAACAATGCAAATGAAATTAATGCCTATAGATAAGTGAGAAAAGAATAGAGATATATATTCATTAGGAACAATGGGTTTCTCTAAGAAGTTCTTAGATCAACTAGTAGGTTCAATAATCGACATGGGGAACCCCTAATGAAATTATTGTTTGAGGAAGAACTCTATATGACAATGGGAATACTAGATGTGTAATGATTGCTTGATGAGGTTACCAACCAAAAATGTCAATACTCAAAGAGTAATATAGAATAATTTCAATGGAACTATGATTGGAAGAAAGTTCCAAATGACAATTATGCATATCAAATGTGGATGTTAGGTGGGAAATCCATCTGCAATACCTAATAATGCATATATGACAGGTTCATATGAGATGCAAAGAATGAAAATATAGAAGTATGATTTTATGGGAAGAAAGATTCTAAGGTGGAGTCTAGACCTTGAACATATTAAGTTAATGGAAAAAGATATAATGAGGTGCAAGTCAAGCTAATAAGGGTGCATGGAAACACTCCATGACGGATGCCAAAAACATAAGAGGATTGTTGATGTATTCCAAAAGTGTTGAACATAATTCCCATGTAGTATGGAGATATCAAGTCAAGAGGAATGTAAACAGAAAAAAGAAGATCCTAAAGGGAAATCAATAAGGGGCCATGAAG
The DNA here is from genome assembly GCA_009831015.1 of Picea engelmannii. Classification (NCBI taxonomy): domain Eukaryota; kingdom Viridiplantae; phylum Streptophyta; class Pinopsida; order Pinales; family Pinaceae; genus Picea; species Picea engelmannii. The sequence continues at coordinate 239,484 of ML780784.1, forward strand.
AAGAAAATAGTTTTGTTCTTGGTATAGAATGTAAAAGAGATTGTACTTGAAAAACATACATCTCAAGTGGAAAATATCCATTGAAAACCTTCCATGGGTTGGAATTATCACCATAATTAATGATGGCCATTGAAAGAAGTGTTAATTGCTTCTAGTTAATTCTATGCAGTTGGAGAAGAAGACATATGTGCATCATTATGGCATGCTGAAAGTTGAATATGCATGTCAAGTTGAAACCAATTGGGCCACGAAAATAGAAAAGAGTGGTTCAATAAAATACAAGTGTTGATGTATTCATTCAAGGAAAGGATAAATTAGTTTGGTCCAGAAATTGAGGAATGCTAAAATTTAATATCAACATAGTATCTTGTTGGAAATGCAAAAAGTAACCAAAAGTTATTAGGATGGAAAAGTACCCAGGAAATAATTAAGCATGTACAATGATTTCATCAAGAGCATAAATGGATAAAAGAACTCAATAAGACTTGAGATAGCCAATAACAACAAAGAAAAGTGGTACAGGGAGAAAGAGATTGTTGCAATTACTATAGCATCAATTATGTTATGGCTTGTTGGAAAACCATACATAGCATGGGAAAATATGATGCATATGAATTTATGAGCATGTTAGTGATGCAATATTAGTGCATATAGATATGTTGTAATGAATGTATATTTTCTAATATTTATATAACATGATGAGGACTAGAAGTAGTCCATTCTTATATATATGATTATGGAAGTTGCTAATGACATTTTTTGTGCTAGGAAAGAAATAACTATTACATGGTTGAAAGTGTTGCTAATAATATTTCTACATATTGAATACATCCATATGAAGGAAGCTCCTATTGATAATAGCTAGCCAGGTGTTATCACTGTAAAAATTTTCATATGGAGTCCCAGCCTCGGGACTTAGCAGGAGGCTAAGTCGGTATGGAGGAGTGATAGAATAGTAGATGGGGATAAATATAGTGGAAATGTGAAGTCAATAAGATCCAATGGATCATGTATTGTGAGAGTTGTTGATTGACAGTCGTAGGACATATTGGGCAGAGAAATATCACACTAGTTAATCTCTTGGAGGTTGGATGATAATAATACTACGGTTTCATTTCAAGGGCATGTGGCGCCACCAGATACATATCAGGGGGAAAAGAGGGGAAGTTTGAAACCACCCAATTCCACCTTGATGTCATGTTTTAGAAAATTATTATTATATATATATATCATGGATGTGGAAAGGGAAAGTTGACAACCCGTCAAATCACCTCAAGACAATTGTTCGGGTACTTTTTGTCTATGTAATGTCCGGTAAGCACCACCATAAAACTAATTAGAAGGCTCATAGTTTGAAGTTTATAAGACATAGTCCTTGCTAGAAATTTTTTCAGTAACCTATGATTGGAACTTAGTCATGACTACCATTCAAAACATGGATGAGATTACTATGTTTTGAGTGATTAACGTTTCATTCCTAAATGGGGTTCTCATAAACCAAATCATCTTTCTAATTCTTGTATAGCTAAGGGAGATAAGCTCGTTCTTTCTAAAAAACTAGAGAGAATGGATAAGATGGACCAAGGGGCCTCCAGTGTATAGGGATATTAAAATAATATGAAAAATTTATCAGTAAAAAAGAAATAAAAGTTTGTCGCATGAATAATGGCATATAAATATCACACAAAGCCTGCAGAGGAGCCATGCACAAATAAAGAGGTCAGAATAAATCCCATCATGAAGGATTTAATCATCAATGGATACACAGATGAGAATCACACACAAGTTGTCAAGAAGAAAAGGAGAAAGAGAAAAAAGATAGAGGTTAAAGATGAAGTGGTTGAAAGCATTAGAGAAAACCAACTTGATTGGCTTGACATTAAGAAAGAATAAATTTATAACCTGAAATAAATTTCAAGCTAAATTAAGCATGTTTCAGACAAAATTGTAACGATATAGACATGTGGCATTCAAAGAAAAAATATCAAATATGTCAGTTTCGGTTATAACATCCCCTAGAAAATAGGAGTACAATGTTGTACGTTACTCCTTCTTTGTAACTGATGTCTATTTTTGGTATTATGGGGAAGATGATTCATTTTGAACCCAGGGTGTAATTTATCTATATATATTATTAAACGATAAATGAAAAGGAGGAATGCTCAGAGAGGTTCCTTCCCTCATAGCAGGAGGACTTTTGTAATGTTCTGAAGCTTGATTTGTATATATCTACAGAATATTTTTCTGAATTCTCTATGAAAATATTCTACTGGCGATGATATGAGTTTCATCTTCTTTCATTGTATGTATTTCTTGTGATTATTCAATTTCATTAACAATTTCTTCTCTTTTAATTGGAGAGTCAAAAATATTAGAATTCATTGTATGATGATCTCAGCTTATAAAGTTTAAACTATGTATATTTCTTCTTAACTAATTCATAATTCATTTTAGCAATGCTATGATATAGTTATGTGTTCTCTATTTCCTCCTACACCTTGCTTAAATACAATTTACTACTCAAATTCATTGCCTCATATAGCCTTTATCCTCTAGAGATTTCATTCATCCAGTCATTGTTTTCATTCACTTTCAGAATTTTGACTCCATATCCCTGAGTGTCCTTCTCCTTCCTATCAACTAAATTTATAAAAAAAAACAAAACACACTAAATCTAGGCACTGATTACCCAGGAAATATCAAGTGACAGAAGAAATCCCTCTCTGAGATAAGAAGGCTAGCACCTAGCTCTAAAGCAGGATGAAATAGTTACCTATGTCATTTTTCTATCAGCTAGACAAAATTTACAGAGTGCTAACATTCTGGCACCATTGTTGGGGATGAAATTGAATTTTTTCCCTGGGAAGGAATGACATGGTTGATCTCTAAGGTCTGAAGAGAAACAAACACTTAGGCGTAGATTGAATGCATTCCTTCTCTGGTGACCCCACATATCAAAAATCAGTTTCGAGGTGATTCCACTTGTGGAAGAATCTAGAAATTTATATTTTCACTGGCAACTCCACGCTCGATGAAGAATCCATCTTTTGAAATGTCATCGGAGACTCCACTAGCCGAAGATAAGGTCCTTTGACAAAGGTATGAAAAGGAATCATGGAAGAAAACCATTACTTAATATTGGGTGTCTTCCAAGACATTTTTTTTTGTTTTGTGAACTATCTCTGGTCCTTTCCTAAACATGCTAAACTAGTTTTTCTTCATTTACTATATCCAAGTTTTGATCATGATAATTCTGAAATTGTATATCCTCCTCTTAATATTATACAAATATCTCCTCATTTTATTATGGATTTTGATCAAAATCTCCCATCTAAGCCATATGATAAGCACAACCAAGTTTATAAGCCTCATCAAACCAAGGATGATGTTTCATCTCCTACAATTGATCTAACACCTTCCAAGACCTAGCACATATATAGACCCTTAAAACTACCCCACATCCTTTATTATTTTCCTCCAAAACACTATGAATACTTACCTATGTTTGATGGAGAACTTGGTGCTATCATAGCTAAAAAGCACATCCAAGGGTTTGAGAATTTTATAGACTTTTTTGAGATTGACCATGACAATGTTTGTATAAGGAATTTCTCTCAATTCTTGAAAGGAGATACCAAAGAATGGTTAAAAAAATTGAATTTAGAGACCATTAGATCATGGGAAGAATTGAAGAATGTTTTTTTGAAGTTTTGGAGTAAGAACAAATCTCTAGACTTGGAGCTTATAGAATTTTATTCATTGAAAGAGCAAAGAAATGAGACTATTTCCACTTTCAATCAAAGTTTCTCTAGTGTTTATTATGATTTTCCTAAATAAATTCAACCCACTTAACCTACTTCCATGCTTCAGTATACCACTACCCTTCACCCAGAGTTGTCCTTCCTCCCGATGGAAAGAATACCTAAGACTTTACAATAAATGGTCAATGATGCTCAGGAGATTCAACACAATATCCTCCCATGTGAAAAGATTCAAAGTGAAGAATTGGGAGTTCAAGGACATGAGAATGAATATCAACAAAGAACATTTGACTGGAATCTTGATCATAAAATTGATGATGTCATAGGTCCTCTTGAAGTTTTGAATGAAAATGATTTTACAAAGGATTATATACCACTTGTTGAAAGAGAAGGTGCATATGTAGCCTTTGAATCACCCCATGACAAGCATGGATTGGATTGTTTCATGTATTCATATGTAGACAACCAAAAATATGAGTGTGCAGATCAATATGTTGAAGAGTCAATTAACACCCCAAGATTTTTCTTGTTAGACAATATTGCATATGTTGTTGAGTTGCCTGTATATGATGAATATGATGGTTATTACAATAATGACCTCCCTGGACAACCAACTACATTTCCTCTATGAGAAAATGTTCCTTTTCAACAATATACTAAGAGCAATCATATTACATATCACAGTTATAGAGAAGAGGGTATTGAAACACATGAAGGAAATGTATTTACCTTTATGAATTTCTTCACTTAAATTGTTGAAAGAAAATGTTAAGATCATCATTGAAACAAAGGAAAATATGTAGCTTCCAAATCACACTGATCCACTGAGACAATTTGACAAGGAATTGTAGCCATTGGTCATAGAGGAATCTGAAAAGCAGTTTGTTCAGCAGCCTAGAGAAATGGAAAAATGTGCATGTGACAGAAGTAAAGAAAATGAAGATGATTTGGAATCAGTTGAAAGAACCTTTCCATTGTTTTTTTCTTCTTTCAAATTGTTGAAGAAAGATGTATATAATGTTACAAATCAAAAATATTCCAAATATAATGTTGAATATTCAAAATATAGTGGACTTGCAAATGAAAACCATATTCCATTATGTTTTTCATCCTTTGACTTGTTGAAAGAAAATAATGAAATAATAGAGGAAGTAGTAAAATCTTACTATAAACGAACTACTTTACATGGGAACATTGTTATCAGTGAGGAAGATCAACAACCTTCATATGCATTAAATGAACATGTGGTTGATTACATGGAAGGTTATTTTGGTTCAGATTTTCATCACATGCTCAACTACCATCTTGAAAATGAAGATGATGTTGATCAATAAATTTTTATTAAAGGTCATTTTCCTTCTCCGGAACTTAATAAATATTTGTAGCAATATTTCCAACGAGACAAAGTGTTTCGAAGTTGTCCTTCTTTCCCTATGAATGAGGTGATTGTTAAATTTCGAAGTGACTTAGACATGGATGAGGATTTCTAAACTACATTTTTAGAGATTTCAAATAGTGAACGAAAAACTGACATAGAGTTTCAGGAAAGAAATAAAAAAGTGTATGGCACTTTTCAATCAGAAATATAGAGAGATGATGAAGAAGCAGTTGTTTTATTTGATTTATTTAAAAATCATGGCTTTGAAAATACATCCATGGGGACTCTAGAATGTAGAATAGTTCATGTTGTTAGATTTCCACATTTGCAAGAATATTATGAACGTGAACTCAATCCTCCTCAGTCATTGGTAAGACAAAGTAACATCCCTCAAACAAACTTCCAGAAGGTTAATAAAACCGAACCAGAATTGTTTGATGAACAACATGATACTCTTGATACATGTAATGTGGCTATCATATCCGGAGATTTTTTTGTTGATATGCATGGAAAAGTGGACAAACTCATTACTTCCATTTCATTTGAAAACGTTCCTAGAACAGAAAAAATAGAGCATAAACAACAAACACTTACGAAAGAGGTTGGTATTTCTATGTTTGTTCATCAAGACGAAATGTTTATTTAGAATTTGTATGAATCTATGGCATGTTATATGGAAATTTCTAACAATCAGGATTTAAGGCTTAAGATGGATTGCAAGCTCAAAGGTGGAGATAATGACAAATCAATGTAGGTATTAGCTTGCTTTACACCAGAGTTTTTTCTTCAGCCAGTACTGTCTTCTGATTCAAGAGGTTTCTACTTCCATCCCTCTCAACAGATCTATTGGCCTCTTGATGGAAATTGATAGGGTGAGTCACCTGAAAACCATAATACAGTGGAAAAAGTGAGATATAGTTTGGGCCTTATGCATGTGTTGGAAGATCCATTTGTAATTTTTCTAGAAATAATAAAAAATCCCAATATTGTTGAAAACCTATAAATCAAATTCATATATAACTTCCCAAAGGAGTTGTTGGTGAGAATATTTTGGAAGAAGTATGTGTAGAGGAACATAGCATTAGATAAGATGATTACATGGTTACATTGGCATTATGATTTAGTCTAATTGGAAGCTCATTTCAGCTATTAGGGTAGGTAGGCGTGAATAATCTTGATGATCAAGAATTTTAAAGTTTGGATCCTGAATAAAGTATTGAATTATATTTTAGCAGTATATCCAAAGTTTAGTCTCTAGGTTAGAGAATGACACACACCTATTATGAGACACCCTCCAATGGATGAGGCATGGGGTATACTGTTCTTTCCTACCTCATAGGGAGGATAACATCCCCAATTGGAGCCCATGTTATCACTGTAAAATTTTTTATATGGAGTCCCAGCCTTAGGAATTAGTAGGACGCTAAGTCGGTATGGAGGAGTGATAGATTAGTGGACAAGGCCATATCTAGCATATGGGGATAAATATAAAAGAAAGGAGAAGTCAATAAAACCCAATGGGTCATGGATTGTGGGAGCTATTGATTGATGGTCGTAGGACATATGGAGTGGAAAAATAGTGTGTCGATTAATATCTTGGAAGTAGGTCGATAAAAATACCACAATTTCATTTCAAGGGCACATAACACCACCAGATACATATGGGGGGGGAAAGAAGGTAAGTTTGAAACCACCCAAGTCCACCCTAATGTCACGTGTCAGAAAATTATTAGATAGATATCACATCCAAGGATCACATGTGCAAAGGGAAAGTTGATGGCTCATCAAATCACCTCAAGAAAATTGTTCAGGTACTTTTCATCCGTGTGGCGTCGACTAAGTGCTACCATAAAATTGATTTGAAGGCTCATCATTTGAAATTGATAAGCCAATCTTGATAATCCATAGTCCTTTATAGTAATTTCATTAGTAACCTATAATTGTCACTCAATAATGCCTGTCATTCAAAACATGGATGACATTACTTTGTTTTGGGTGATTAACATTTCATTCATGAATGTGGTCCTCACAAACTGAACCATCTTTTTAATTCCTCTACATCTAAGGGAGATAAGCTCATGATTTCTAGAAAAATAGAGATAATGAATAAGATGGACCAAGGGGCCTCCATTGTATTGGGATATTCAAATAATATGAAAATTTTATCAGTCAAGAAGAAAGAAAATATTGCCGCATGAACACTGGCATTGAAATGTCACACGAAGCTTGCAGAGGAGTCAAGAATAGATAAAGAGGTCATATTAAATCCCATCATGAAGGATTTAATCATCAATCGATACAAATATGAGAATCACATGCATTATTTCGAGAGTTGAATGAGCAAGAGACAAAAGACAGAGGTTAAAGCTAAAGTGGTTACAAGCATTGGAGAAAAACAACCTGCTTGGCTTGACACTTTGAAAGAAGAAATTGCTAATCTGAAATAAATTTCAAGCTAAATTAGGTATGTTTCAGAAAATTTTGTAACGATATAGACATGTGGCATTCAAAGATAAAATCTCAAATATGTTAGTTTTGGTTATAACATCCCCTAGAAAATAGGAGTACAGTGTTGTACGTTACTCCTTTGTAACAAATGTCTATTTTTGGTATTATGGGGAAGATGATTCATTTTGAACCACGGATGTAATTTATCTATATATATTATTAAAAGATAAATGAAAAGGAGGATTAACTGGAGAGGGGCCTTCCCTCGTAGCAGAAGGAATTTTGTAACTTTCTAAAGCTTGATTGAATATATCTACAGAAGACTTTTCTGAAGTCTCTATGAAAATATTCTAATGGTGGTGATATAAGTGTTGTCTTCTTTCTTTGTATGTATTTCCTATGATTATTCAATTCCATTATCTTTTTCCTTTGTTTAAGTTAGAGAGTTAAAAAGATTAGAATTCATCTTATGATGCTCTCAGCTTAAGCAATTTAAACTATGTATATCTCTTAGCTAATTCAGAATTTATTTCAACAATGCTTTGATATAGTTATGTGTTCTCTCTTTCCTCCTACACCTTTCTTAAATACAATTTACTACTCAAATTCATTGCCTCATATAGACTTTATCCTCTAGAGAGTTCATTCAACCATTCATTTTTTTCATTCACTTTCAGAATTTTGACTCCATAGCCATGAGTGTCTTCCTTCCTAGTCAGTGAATTTATACAAAAAAACAAAACAAACTAAATCTAGCCACTGATTACCCAAGAAATATCAAGTGACACAAAGAGTCCTCTTTGAGCTGAGCAGCGTAGCGCCCAACTCTAAAGTAGGTTGAAATAGTTACCTATGTTGTTTTAGTATCGGCCAGACAAAATTTACAGAGTTCTAACACCATGTAGCATTAAATTTATTTAATGACAACAATGCATGAATTTTATTTATTTATATTTCATAATTGTTGTATGGAAATTTAGGTAATAATTTACCTAGCTAGAGTTTATTATATAAAATTACAATGTTGCATAATTTGAATGCATTAATGGAAATAAAATACCACTAGGTGTGGTAAAGGTTGGACGTCTGTAATAATTATAAAATATGCTTGGATTTTGAATGGATAGATTTTATGTAATAGAATATTATGGATTTATTGGTTATGAGATAATAACCAAAGCATTAAAGGGTATGATATTGTGTTGAGTACTCAACACACCCTAAAAATTCTATGTCCATTTCTACTTTTTGGGTACCACTTGACCCTTTGCAATGTTTGTTTCCACTTCAGTATGAAATTACTGTATGTGCTTATCTTTTATGTTTTTGTGTTTGAATAGTTTAAAGTTAGATTGAATGTATAAATAATTGTATTAACTTTAAAAAGGACTTAACAACTACTTAATAAATCGACAGTCTAAAGATTCCCCCAACACTCTTAGAAAATTCAGCATCGGGAAAGATTGAAAGTGACGAAAAATCGCTCGAGAAGTTCAAAACAGCCTAACACCAAATTTCACTGGTGTCGGCAGAAGGAGGTCTCTCATATCCATGAATAAACTCCACTAAGGATATCGCCAAAGACTAATCCATTCGTCTTTAGCAAAAAAATGAAAGAGTAAGACTTGTGTGAGTAAAGGAATAATATCGCCAATTGATGACCCCTGAAACGTTTTCGGCATTGGGAAATTATGAATATGACAACTTTCCAAGAAGATACGCACCTAAAATTTCCACGATCATCGATCCCCAACAACTTCGATGTCGTAAGTGTTTACCGAGAGTATATCAATGGAGATATACACAAGCATAGTAGTTGATCCCCGATCTATACACTAGAGAGATGCGACGTGATGAGACCTTTTATCCCTTAGATATGTTAGGTAAGACACATTTAAAATGTTATTTAATTCATGGATCGTGCATTAGTTTCCATCTCATGTGAAAATCAAAAGGGACCATTTAATCCTGCCGCTACAATGCATGTCCCTCGACACCTCTGCTATCAACCAATTATAATTTATTTGCAGAGATCTGATGGTAGTTTGTTTTGAATTACATTAATTATTCATATTCATTGATTGATACGACTAATAGGATCTCTCCCATTATATTCTTTTAATTCATTGTGTATGATCCTATTCTGTGCAACAAGGAGTTCATAACACACAGAAGAGCAAAGCTAAAAATTTGGAGAAGGATTCCAAGGTTTACTGAGTATTAAACAACAATATTAGAAATCATTACAGGTATGTATCGGATTATGGTGTTTTTTCTTCTTCACTTCATATCTTTCCACCCAATGCTACTCTGTACACATGTTTAAAAGACCATTTTAATTGTAGGAATAATGCCTCTAAAGAAACCCACCACCAGGAAATCCCCAAGAGTGCCAAAGTTGCAAGAACCATAAGCGAGAGAGGGATCCTCCTCATCAGTTGCAAGGCAATTAAATTTCTCTCCAAAACCAGTGCCTATCATTAATATGGCCACGACGAAGGTCTTCGTCTAGCCCCCAGCCTTCAGAGAAACATAGGTGATCATTCGGACTAAAAAACATTCCCTCACTTGGAAGAATTGTTTAAGAAAATCAAGAAGGAAGAACCCCTTGAGTATACCCCACACAACGATCCAGATATAAGAAGACTCGATGATGATGTCCTCCCAAATATCCGTAGGGTGTATATGCACATGGTGGCAAGCCAGACTCTGGTGTTTCCTTGACCAAACTGATGCACAAAAGTTATTGATTAATGATGATAACAGTGAGTGCGTCGGCGTTTTCTTGCCATCAGAGGTTCATAGTTACTAAAATCTCAGGGAGTTGGTTGAAAAGATGAATAATGATTTCATTGTAAGTTTCTATGCAGCACATGACACAAGCATAATCATGGCATTGTGGTGGAGGGAAGACAAAAAATTCATGAACCGAAATTTTGACTGGTATCCAACGACCAATATAAAGGAACCATACATATACCTGATGGTGCTTCTCTGTAGGTTACATGGGGAGAAAGATTGCTCCTAGTTTTTAGAGGCTTAGATGCCTATAGCTTATACAATATCCATTACAGGCATGAGCTTCAATTGGGGTGCCATCATCTCCAAACAGTTAAGCACTTGCATACGGAAATCCCAAGCATCGAACGAGGGATAAAACCTCTCCTTATACACGACATAGTATCTGTTGGACGTCATCTGCGCCAGGAACATTTTCTATGGAATGAAACTAAATTGGAAGTCCTTTGAGCTCCCAATCCATGTATACTTCAACATATTATGAGAAAATAGGTACAACAAATACTATTCTCTTATTTGTGACTAGTTTATTGCACACATTTATTATTTGTTGTTCAATAAAGAGTGCCCAAGGATGTCAGATAAATAAAAAAGGGTTATATCGAAAGTAGGTCAGTGGTATCTAGATCAACGCAAGACTTACATTAGGGTTTTCAGTGCCATAGGGGAAACCCATTTGTTACCCATATATGTCCCTGATTGACTAGTGTTAGGGGAAATTTTCTATCAGACCAATCTGCAAGGTTATGATGCTACTTCAGTAAAGGACAAGAAGCGGGAATTCATACCTTATAGGTTTTTTATTGGCTTCTACATGGTCAAAGACACCGCGCATGCTAAGTAAGAAGGGATAAGTCAATTGGAATTCTGATTCCAAATTGATTGTTTTTGCAAGAACGATCGCAAATGTTTGGTCCTAAAACACGCATCATAGGTATCATCCTATTGGTAATATCCCCATGACCAGTTTGAAGATGAAATATTCATCGAAAACCCTCAAAACTAAAATGAGGTGGCAGCAAGGATGTATGAACCTAGAACAACTTGGTTTAAGGACATGATTTGGGAGGAGCAAGTGACATCCTTGGAGAAAACAACTCAAGAAATTCTCAAGACCCGAGAAGGGCCGATAGCATTGAAACTAGGAAAAGTGGTTGGTGACCCCCAAGAAGCCAACAGAGTGACAAAAGTTTATCACGAATACCCAGTACAAATTAGGGATTCCTCTGAGGTTCAAGTTGAATAGGGGATGGGGCCACTTATGTGGAAGTAGGCCCAGTTGGTAGTGGAGTATATGGAGGATAATATTGACCTCATCATAACACCTAGGCTTCCAACTGATATCCAAGAATAAGGTCCGACTGAGCCAGGCGACCCCAATTTCATAAACCTTGGTAACATCAATGGGGCGGATGGCCTAGAATCCACCGCATCATCGACAAGACCATCAATAGGTGGGACAACTTGACCAGAGACAGGAAGAGTGTCGGTAGGAAAATGCGCTCCTAATCCTTTGAGAAAGTTTATAAATATATATAGTGATGATGAGATCTCGGAGGAATCTCACGACACCCCTGTGTGTGTCGAAGAGGAAAAAGGTCATGAGAAGATTTATTCCCCAGAGCCCAAAATTCAAATAAAAGAGGTCCTGTAAAAGGAAACAGAAGTCAAAAGTGGCCTCGAAACAAAGGGACCCAATACATCAGAGACCGAAGCAGATTTGAAGGACAAGCCCAGACCGGAGGAGACAAAGAAATAATCCCCGCAAAAGGAAATCAGTGGTTCTGCAGCCAACGAGAAAGTAAGTAATGATCATATACCTCACATCTTTATTCTTCCCAATACTGAAATCCCTGGTGAGTGACAAGTAGAGGCTAAGCCTACGAGGAACAACGAGAAAGTTTGAGAGCCAAATCTTGAACAAGTATACACAAATGGAAGCCTGGGAAACATGCTCACATGGGGTGATTAGCAAATACCAGAGCTAGTAGATGAGGTAACAAATATATGTGTGATATCTTATGATCAAAACATAAAGTTCATCGTTCAAAGGACTCCAAAAAAAATAAGGATCATGTTGGATCACTCCATATTGGTTACTATAAAGGAGAACTTGATCGACACAGTAGACACCGAGACATCTAAACTTCTCGAGTTGGGAAAGGCACTCTCGAATGCCACCCTAGATAGAGCCAAGAGAGAAGAAAATGAACGAGCCATCACCTTGAAGGAGCTAGAACACTTATGTCATCTAGATGAATACTATAAAGGCACCATGCAAACCATTGTGTATCTGAAAAGTGAGTTCGAAGAAGTTTACAGTGAATTCAAGAAAGAAAGACACCTGTTAACTACAAAAATAGTTGAGTTCTAGGAAGCTACTCTCATGGAACTCGCAACATGCAAGGATATGGATGGATGGTATGAAAGGGCGCAACAAGTGGTAGAAAGACTCGAGTACATTGAATCAATCTAGAAGGGTCGAGACAAGGAAGAACATGGCATTCAGATGGTGGGAAAAAGTATTCTTAATCGCATGAAGAGGTCAGCTGACTACTGGGATAAGATGTCTCGGTACCCACACCGATAAATCCAAGAGAAGTGGATCAGATGCAAGAAGCAATGGGATACAATTAATAAATTAATGAAAGATATCAGACTCCCTAAGTTTGGTACCTCTGACAACTTCGTCGACTTGAGTGAGATAGTTGAGTAGCATGCCAAACAAGATTCACTATGGGCCGAAGAACTCACAAAGATGACTGATGCAAGACCAGGGAAAGTGTGACAATTTGTAGAACATCCAATTAGATCCTAAACCATGCTACAACAATTTAAATCCAGTCTATTAAAGTGGTAGGTGCATGCAATAGACATCAAAGGGATATATGAGGCTTCGATGGAACAACACAGTTTTCCATGGGCCCAAACTTGTGATGAACTATTTATTAGTTGGTCCAAATATGAGAGAACTCACCCTTTTCAAGAGATATCTCAGTTTGAATGTTAAATAAACTGTTAGAAGATGACACCACGTGGCGATTTTTGTTTTTCTTAAACTACACTTAGCTGTTAATTTCAGTTAAACTTTATATTATAAATAAAGACATCAACCAATTAGTGAAAGGTCGATGGTTTTTGTAAGAACTCTTTCTTTCTGGTTGTTAAGAATTATTTTGAAGCTGCTATGAATCAAGAAGTCCTTTTTGACCAAAGAAAAGCTATTTTCATCAAATGCATGTGATTGGACTTAGAGAAGAACTGCTTCCTATCATGTTTCATGAATGATGCAGTAATGAGTAAGAGCAATTAACTCTATAGTCAAGTTATCTAGTGAAATGTTTTTATGTTCTTTTCTTTAATGATGAAGATGAATCATTGTGTTATTATGTCATGAATGGTTATGTTAGATAAATTATTTTTCTTTCCATTATCTTATTACATATGTTCTTTCTTTCTAATAATTAGTTTCTCAGACAATAATTGGATTCTCATATGGTTGATGTATTATTACTAGGCCTTTGGTACATAATCATTTTATGCATGTTTGAGCAACAAGTTATCCCGAGATTAGCCTCTTCCCCAGTAATTAAAACTTAATCATGTTTGTTGTCAAGTTTGTTTATACTAGATTTCATCTCTCATACTAGTCCCATCCAAGAGAAAATACATAAGAGAATAGTCATAACTAAAGGAAGAGTCTTTACAAGAAAACTCAAAGCCCTTTGATAATTCAGTCGGATCGAAAGATCTGGAGAACTATTCCATCTTTAAACATTGTAGAGTCTAATTGGGCCTTGATGGTGGGTTTGGTTCCTACTATTGAATCAATCAATTTAAGACCCATCAACAAAATTGGCGCTAGAAGGAGGGCCTGAGAATGAATGGCTGAATATATATTTTATATAGAATTTGAAACAGCCTACAGATTCATAACAACCCACATGCATGGTTAGTCATTCACAAGACAACCCACACACGCTGAGTACTCTCGAAGTGGGTAACTCACCCCAGCCCGAGGAAGAACAATTATTCTCGGAAATACCTTATGCTCTTCCTCACAAGGAATTAAATCAGTTTAGAAGACTCACAAGAGCCCACACCCAAGTGATCAATGTGTTTCCCTTAGCTCTGATACTTCCTCGAAGAAAACAAATAAGTAGACCAATGGTCAATACACTCGATGAAGTTTTCATACACATGGTAGAATACTTGATAGACTTCGCTATCACCGAAATCGAACACCCTCTAAATCTTATCCCTGAGATGTCAGTCGATGACATCTCTACGCTAGACAACCTTTCGGAAGAAGAAGATTTCAACTCAGATTCCGAAGAAATGGAAGGTAATAACAAACATGAGGAGGAAAACGAAATCCCACTTTAGAACAACCAATCATGGTTGGCTAGAGATTCCATATTGATCTAGGGAACATTGCATATGATTCTTTTTGTACCTATCATAAGGAAAACCACTCTAAAAGAGACTTCCCTCAATGGGTACATGCCATGAATTTGATGGCCAATCGATTTCTAGACGAAGTCTCCCTGATCGAACAACTAAGCAGTTCAGTTATGAATATTGTTGACCAGGAAGAGATTTAATTACCATGAGAAACAAACATGTTGATATGGGATCCCGACCTGATCATGCCTTATGAAGACCTGTTTGAGTCTCAGGAACAAACTGCA
>ML780784.1:309403-322237 GCA_009831015.1 Picea engelmannii
GGAGGTTTAATTTTATTCATCTCTCCTTTCAATTCCTCCCTTCCAGATTTTTTATGTTTTCTGGTAGGTGATGGGCTTGAACTGTTGTGTGTCTTACTGCCAGAACGTCTTTGGGAGCGACTGTGATGTCGGCTACCACTCCTTGACCTGCTACTTTCCCCATGAGTTTTGCGACTCTCCATCGTACTTGAGTCTCTTCCTTTCTCAAGTTTCTTCTCTATTTTTTCCAGACTCTGCATGAATCTTAAGTTTAATTTCCCTTGCCGATCTCTAACTTTCATGATATTTCTTCTATCAGCTCGGCGTTCCTTAGCCTCTCTTTGTAACTCTTCAATGATTTTCATCATATGTCCTTCCTTATCCATATCTTTTCCATTCCCATTAGAGTGTGATCCCTCGACTCCTTGGTTAACATCCTTTCCTTCTTGATCATCTTCCATTTCAGGGATAATTGGCATTCTTCCCCACTCCATACTTGGCGTTGATTGTATGGAGTTTTGGCCTCTGTTGTATTCGGAACACACACTGTGCAATCCAATTCAAAATTGTCAGGCCATTAAACTTTATGAACGATCCACAACATTCATAATTAATACGAACAAGAACGAAAGTTATTTCAGCTTCACAAGTTTTATGAGTTTTGTATGGCTCTGTGTTTTTCAGGTGTCCGAACTTTAATTCAGTTATTTCGGAACTTCCAGTTTCATAGTTTTGCAACTCCTGACGTCTATCCTCTCGGATTCCCGATCTCCGATAAGCCCTTTTTACGGGCTGGCCCTCCTGAGCCTAGCTCTTGAAGCATATGACCATGCGCCAAGACCGTGGCCATTTTCCTCTCGTGCCTACTCCTATCGGGGTTTCAACGATTTCAATATCATTCTCGTACGCTCACAGAATCTCCGATGGGTCCCAGTCATTGACTGGTCAAACAGGCCTTCCTCCTATTGTTATAATTCCACCACCTGTCCTCCTGACAGTCAGTGTGGCCCCACACACCTAAGCCTTATCGGGAAATCGCGTATCGCGATTTTCCCATGCTCGAAACCTTTTCCTCCGGATTCTCCGATATCCCGATGCCCGATATCCGATGTGCCTTTCACTTTAACACATCGCGGTCAAGTTAGGTCCATGTGACCTACGTTCATATGACCACAGTCATATGCTTTTGTTGGGTTTTCGGGGTTCGGGGTTTCAAAATATATGACTCACTTGTCACTGGGGTTCCCGATTTCCTAAATTCTCAAATCTCGATTTCCGATGAACGACCTTTCTATCGGGACTTTCCCACTGATCCTCCATCACTGGTGGATTTACTCCTTGTCGGGACTTTTCCCGATGGAGCAGATCTCTGCCATGTGTCCACTAAATGAACGGTCTGGATCTTGTCGCGAATTCACGGATCGTGATTTCGTGTGACAAGATTTCTACGTGCTCGAGAACTCTGATTCTCCGAGTTCCGACTCTCTCTAGGATTCTGACACGTGTCCTCCTTGGAATTCTATGGCTATGATCTATCCTCGGGATTTCGAGAATCACAGGGTCTCGATTCCCCTGAGTTCGAATATCCCGACACTTCTTTGGGACTTCTCCTCTACCCATGAGGACTTAATTCCTGTGCAACTTCTGTCAACTCGAACGGTTGATGGGTAAACCACAAGGATCATACGACTCACGATCCTCCTGAGTTAAACTCCTGTGCAACATTTGAAAGTTTTGAATCTTGTGCACGTTCTCCAGATCTGACGGTTACAAGGGTTTGCCTTCTCTCCCGAACAGATCCGACGGTTCTCACACCATCAATGTAGAAACTTGTCTTCCTGTGGTCGTAGACCATACCATTTGTAATTTCACAACACCGCTAAACCTCCTGAGCTTATAAACATGGTCAAGCCACAACTTGACACACTGGAGCAACCAATGTACGAAATTGGCCTTCTAGACCCAATTTCCCTTGCATTTTGGACCGCTCCACTGGCCCATCTAGGCTCAATGTCGAAACCTTGGCTCTGATACCAATTTGTAGTGTACCAATTTAAAGAACCAAGAGGTTTAACACACTCTTGTAATATTATGTACACTCTTTTAACAATAAACACAGGCCAATATAACCACATACATTTAAGCACAATTAAACACATTTAAAATACAGAGTGAAACAGATCTTGTTACTGCTATAATCACACATTCCATAGCATTTAACAATAATTCATTTACACAGCGAAAACATGATACATAAGCATAATTCAAATACTTATCTTTTAACAGCTGTAGAAAACACCAACCGAGTGCAGGCCTTCCACGAACCTCCCAGCCTTAGACCACAATGTTCATCAGCTCAACAGTGGGTCACCCCCAAGCTGGGACCAAGCTCCACCCCAAGGCAAGGAATCCTAGGCTAGGCTAAGATTACAGGGAAGACATCACAGAAATATCTAGAAGAATTCTCCCCAAAGATGCCATCTTACGCCCACTACTACTAGACCCTCATTCCCCACATGCCTGTTCCGCCCGGGAGTATACACCTTCACACGCACAATCCATCAGTGCTAACCTCCCCTTCTGGGTCTCAAAAACAGGCCGGATCAGGAAGTCTCAGAGCCCGTAGCTGGTGCTGGACACTCTTTGGAAGAAAACACTTCCCAGCAAACTCTTTCAGCTGAAAAGAGTTGCTCGCAGGCCTGACAACCTGCCTCTTCAAACCACAATCACCACCCTCACCTGGAGAGAGGTTACACACAAGATAAGCACGAGTTCACACTGGCCCATAAGCCACGCGCAGTCCAGCTCTGCATGGCCACAACATCCAACTGGGAAACATACACGGGCTTCTCGCACAGGCTCAACAATGGCGCATGGTCTCACGGTGTTGAATTCTGGGAAACGCGCGATAGTAAATCCACGCTAGGAACCACACAAACTCGAACCTCTCAGACAAGAATTGTATCAGGGTATTTTAGAAATCCACACAGGCTTTTCAGCTTTTTCGGAGATGAACAGAAGGTGCGCGCTATCTCAGCACGGCACAAGCCTTTTCTGGTTCCGGAGGATGAAACTGGGTAATCCTGCAGAGGTCGTACGACTTCACGCTCAAAGGTTCCGGTCGAATGGCGAAGATCCCCCACACACAGTTCCTCTCAGCTCTTATGTTTGCATGCACCAGGGTTGACACTTGTCACCCTGGGGACTGCATGCGTTCCCACAACATGAAATCCAATTTACACGATTTTCCTTTTTCCACGGAACTTAGGATAACATAATATGATACACATGGCTTTTTGGAAATAATATTAAAATATTATTCCAGGCCTAAGCCCCCTAGGCTTAGCCCCTAGGTTCAACACCCATCCCTTTTTCCACCTTTTAGCCCCTAGTTCCTTGCCCATTCTGTGGACGCTCAGTCCCCCATCACTCTTTCATCGTGGTCGGTCTGCACTGGCGGTATTTATATTTTATTAATTGACCTGCATACATACAAGTATATCACAGGCTCCTGACCTTCAACACTTAGGCTCCCTGGCCTAACAAAACTCATAAGCCTACAGCTTATACAAAACATGGCTCACCAGCCTAATAACATATTTACAATCTCTTTCAGAGCATGGTTTACATCGGGGCTCGGCCTTGGGGACACTACAAAGAGGGGACTCCATTAACAAGGATAGAGAAGAAATCAGTAGAGGTAAGGTTCAAGATCCCCGTGACCCAAATTTTGTTAAAGACAAAGGTGAGGAGAAATTCCCTCATATAGTCCCAACTTATCTTATCAAAGGCTTTAGAGAGATCTAATTTAAGGAGCATACCTAGCAATTTAGTTTTCTGTAGAGAGTGAATCACCTCATGAGCAAGAATAACACTATCTAGGATTTGTCTACCCTCTATGTAGCCAGATTGTTTTGGGGAGATGATAGTAGGCAGAATGGGTTTAAGTCTTTGGGCTATCACATTTATTATAAGTTTATAAATGACATTGAAAATGGCTATAGGTCTGAACTGCTTAGGATGGTGAGCCTGCCCCTCTTTGGGAATGAGAGTGAGGAAGGTAGCATTGAGAGATTGAAGGACCTGTCCAGTAGAAAGGGAGTCTTCAATAATTTCCCAGATCTCTACCCTGATCATCGGCCAACAGTGGTGGAAAAACTCGCTGGTAAATCTGTCTGGGCCAGGTGCCTTGCCTTTTGGAGTGTCTTGCAGAGTCTGATCTACCTCCATGATTGTGATGGGCCTAAGTAGAACTAATTTTTGCTCCCTGGTGACGAGGGTAGGCACGTGTTGCGTTATTTTGGCTATGGCTTCTGATCTGTTTAGAGAAGGTTCCGTGAGGAGGTTTTTATAATAATCTATCAATGTTTCTTCCATGTCTTCATGGGAGAGAATAGGCTCACTGGTAGTGGAAATTAAGTGCGTGATTCTATTGGAGTGGTGGCATTGCATAACAGATCTGTGGAAGAACTTGGTGTTGCGGTCCCCCTCCTTGAGCCACTGGATGCATTATTTCTATTTCCATAGAATCTCTTCCTGTGCTTTTCTGGCCTCCAATTGTTGCACAGTTGTTTCTTCCTGGGCTTTCAACTCATCCGTTAACCCTTGCATTTAGATCTAGGTTTGAATCGTCTTCATCTACTTTGACAACTGCCTTTGGGAGTCGAAGATGTTGCCAAAGGTTTTCTTATTCTAGGTCTTAATGAGTTGTTTGAGGTTTTTTAACTTCTGCTGAAATCTGAACATCTTGGAGCCATGTGTAACCTCCGCCTGTCTCCACCAGTCTTGGATCTTAGTTTGGAAGTCTGGATGGTTCAACCAAAATTTCTCAAACTAGAATGGTTTTTTCCCTGGTGACGATGGCACTTCCATCCACAACTGAATGGGCCAGTGATATGAGCCATGAATATTCAGAATACTTGCCTCCATGGTTATTCCCTCCAACATAAGGGAATCAGAGATTAGGAAACGATCAAGTTTGCAAGCAATTTGGTGTGATCCAGTTCTTCTATTTGTACAGGTGAAGGTACCATCGATAGCTTCCAGGTCGATCAAATTGAGTTTATCTATAAGGCTTTTGAAGTCATTAGTGTCTTGATCTAGGCACCGTGATCCCCCTTTTTTCTCCTCCAGATTTCAAATAAGGTTGTAATCACCCCCTATGGTCCAACGATTGTATCTAGTCAAGTTGGAGAGGTATTCCAAACTCCTGAGGAAGGCCTGTTTGTCCCTTGGGTTGGTTGGGTCGTATACATTGGTTAGGTGTCTAGGTTTATTGCATCCTATAAACCTATAGTCCGTCGTAATAGACCATTTAGTGGTAATAAAATTATCTAAAAACATTATGGTTGGGTTCCATATAACCGCCAGTCCTGCAGCTGTGCCTGTAGCTTCAGTTGACATTTCTTCCCCTTGCTTCCAACAATAAGGGAGTAGCTCATCAATGTCTTCAGTTGAGCATTTTGTTTCCTAGAGTAGTACAATGTCCGGTTTCTCTGCAAAGATCAGATCCCGTAGCAATTTTTGCTTGCTACGTCCATTGAGGCCCCTAATATTCCAGGATATAATCTTCATGATGATGGGGGGGTAGGGAGGGGAGGAAAACTATCTGAGATGAGGTGGATTTCCCTGAGATGACCATAAATGCCCTATTTCTTGTATGAGTTTGTTTGTAGACTTCTGACCTCTTTTCTTGTCATCTTTCTAGGTTTTACTCTAGTTCTTTGATTGATTGCTCTGTATCCCCAAGCCCTTACTGGATCACACTGAGGAACCGACGGAGGAGTTGAGAAAAACCTTATGTAATTTCCATAATTGGTCGCGGGGTATAGTGTACAGTTTTTGCTGCCTGTAGGCGTGTTCGAGGTGTTCCAGGTCCACCCCGGCCATATCTTTCTCTTCTATTTTCATATCGCTGTCCCTGTCCTTGATTTTCAAGAGATATTGTGGATCCCCTGCTGTGGTTTGTGGGGGGTGATCAACTTCCTTCCCCTGTGGTTGTCGTTCTTCCTCCTATCCCTTAGAATGGGAGGGGTTATCCATAGGAAGCTCACTGGGATTTATCTTGGTTGAAGGGTCCTCTGGTTGATCTTGTAATATTGCAAATTTGTTACTAGTAGAGGGATCTTTACTTACTTGGTTTTGCTTCCTTCACCCTGCTTGTCTTCTTTTCCCTCCTGGTTGAATGAAGCCATCCTTGTATTTTCTGTCTTCTGGGTTCCCTTCTTTGTCAGCCACATTGAGGGGGAATTCTCTGAACAGATGTCCATGTTCATGGAATTTCCGGCACCTAAAAGGACTGTGTTCGTAGTCGATGGTCTGGATCTAGTCTTCATCCTGGTACTCGAGGATGATAGTTCCCGGCAGTGGTTTTTCTATATTCAGGTATACACAAATGCACACATAAGAGGTGTATCGCCTCTGTTTGGTAGCTTCTGAAGACTTTACATAAATTCCAATGGTATTTCCTATATCGGCCAAGACCTCTTCCAGCCAGAAATCTTGGGGGAGATAGTACAGTCAGATCCAGACTAGAGCATGGACAAAATCTTCCTTTTCAGGGATGAACTTCTCAGTCCAGAATCTTAAAAAGAGTCGTGCTGAGTTAAAAAAGTATGGTCCCCCATCAAAGATGCGAGTGTGGTCCTCGAGATGGTGCAGTATGATTGTGAAAAATCCCTTTGAGCCCAGTTCTAATTCATAGTTCCCTTTTGGTTTCCACTAGTACTGTATCCATTTGATTAGATCCCTTTCTGACGGCCATAACCTTAGGAATTTCCCTACGAGGGCATAGTCTCTCATATACTATTTTTTCTCTTCTATCCGCGGAGAGTTGACCATGTACTTCGGGGCTTGTTGTGCTTGAGGAATGCATTTTCCAGGGAGCCAAGGTATCGGCACTGTAGCAGGGGCGACTGTTTTTTCTGGGTCGATGTCCATCTCTCAGTCCTTGAAGGTTCCTTCCATGACAAGTGTGGCTCGCAAGTTTGGCGGTGGCTCAAAGGGTGGCCACTTAAACCCCTCGTCGATGCTTCCATTTGCAGTGGTTTGGCTGTAGGAGGTGCCATTCCGCCCTCCTTCTTTCTGAGTCATGGCCCCAGCAGGGCTGGGAGCGTAGCAGTTCGGCTAGAATCCAAAACCCTAATCCAGATAGCAGAGCTCGCGCGGCAACATTACTCACGCGATAAAAATTTGTTACCTATTATTCAATGTACACATTGAACTATATACAAATTTTCTATTTAAATAATTAAATGAAAATGAACAATAAATACAAATAACTACTTAAATAAAATTACAATATAAAAATTATATAATTTTTTATCTTAAAAATTTAGTTAGTCGTTATCTATTTGTTTTATATTTTGGTTTTTAGTTGTAATTTTGCTAAATAAACTTATACTAAATCACAAATTTCTATTTTTTAAATTGTATTATACAAAATTTACGATTAAAATCTGTAAATTCAATAATTTTGGAAAAAAAATAAAATTAAATTAAACAAAAAAATATTAAAAAAAAACAAAACACAAAACAATTAAAATAGGCATTTCTATTTATGTTGTGCTTATATTATACTGTTTCAAATTGAATTTATTTACTGAATTGTAGATGTTAAGTTAAAATGAAAAAGTTAATATTTTATGGGTATATAAAATCTCAAAGTCAAAGCCATTAAGCATAGAAGACATTATACTGTTTCAAATTGAATTTATTTACTGAATTGTAGATGTTAAGTTAAAATGAAAAAGTTAATATTTAATGGGTATATAAAATCTCAAAGTCAAAGCCATTAAGCATAGAAGACAAATAATCTAAAGTTATCAGAATTATGATTGGGTTAGAAAAATAAAGGACCCTAAATTTAGTCAACAGAGATGGGCCCGACAGATTAAACTGAGAAACCAACAAACAATTGGTTACATAAAAAAAAAAAAAAGATTCAGGTTAGAGTTTATCCTGAGAACTTATTATGATTTTTTCCTTGTCATGCTTTTTCACTTTTGATTTTCACAAATTCCCAAACGTTCAGTTTATCCCTGCCCATGCGTTTGCGTTTATGAGTTCATTATCATGCTGTTTCCGTTTCTATTTCAAATATTACAAATAGATAGTTTCCCTCCGTCCGTTATAGCTAATCATGTTTTTTCACTTTTGATTTTCATGCGTTTTCAAATTATAGTTCCTGACAAGTTCTCCAGCTGCATAGTGATTAGCTGCTTGGGAAAAGAGCAACCATAAAGAGCAATGATAGATAGGGACTTCCTCAATAAAATATGGTGGGTGATTAGTGCAGGCAATTTATAGATTTATGATATTTTATTAAAAACCGTATTAAAAACAAAAAACGATACAATAAATCCATTGACCAAGGACATATTTGCCTCCTTACAATTTTTCGTTTTGAGGTTATAAAGCTCTGCAAAATAGTCCATGGTAAGACGTAAACAATAAAAATAAAGAAAAACAAGAAACCAGAGAAATCATTATATCGAATCCCTCGGGGTTATAAGAAGCGAAAGAAATGAGATGGAAGTGGGATTAGCATGGCGGAAAAATATAATTGTGTTGAAAAACTAAAACATTGGCTAGTCATCATACTATTGTATATAGTTTCAGTTAAATAACTTGAAAATATCAAAACTAGATATGAAATCATTAATTGTGAAGTTGTCGAATCATTATATCGAATCCCTCGGGGTTATAAGAAGCGAAAGAAATGAGATGGAAGTGGGATTAGCATGGCGGAAAAATATAATTGTGTTGAAAAACTAAAACATTGGCTAGTCATCATACTATTGTATATAGTTTCAGTTAAATAACTTGAAAATATCAAAACTAGATATGAAATCATTAATTGTGAAGTTGTCGTACACGATTCAGTTACATATTTTGTAACCTTTTTAGTCAGATAAGATGTAACGTGTCATACTACATAAGCCATTGAGATTGGGGATCCTGTAGAAGCGTTGATTTTCCCTGTGTAATTTGAACCAGAAAATACCTGTGTTTTATATTGAATATAACTCTACCACAGATCTATACATTTATATTTTTATATAATAAAAATTTATCGTCTACCTATATTACAACCTATTGTCCATTCTCAAACAATACAGTCAAACAATTTAACTTTATACGCATATGATCTGGTATTTTCCGCTTAATAAATAAATTTAATATTATATTCTTAAATGTTCCTGCAGGATTGCCATTTTAGAGAAAAGAGAGCAGCAGAAAATGTACCTGAAAACTGGAGAGCTGAGTTGGAGTGTTATCCGCCACTTATTTTGACTGTGTCTATGCATTATATGTTTGATCATTACTCGTTCAATCGAGCAAAGATAATCGAAGCTTCAATTCCCACGTTCGATCATACAATTCCTTACCAACAAAAGCACTAGGATTCATGTGCTTGAAAAATGCTTGGCAAAGAACAGATTGTTGTACGAGAAGTTGAAGAACTTGTGGGAGGGAAACGCGTTGAAATCTGTGGAAATATTACCTAAGAACGGGTGGAATCGTCCTGGTGAAATTATTACCCCATGTGAGCTTTTGAATCCTGTCGAGCTTTCACAGGAGGGTGCCCGCAGAGATTTGTTCCACAACATCAAAGTTCCTGGCTTCAACAGGGCTACGATTCATCAGAGAACCCTTCGGCTCATGCTTTCATCAGGTTTTGCACGGGTAGGCATTTGAGTTGCATGAAAGTATTTAGAATAGGTCCTCTGAGCTTGCTTTCTGAAAGATGAAGGAATGCAGACATACACACAAGAATGCAGACATACACACAACAAAAGTCTCCACCCCACAAACGCACAAAGAAAATAGTGATTCTCAATAATCCTTGTGGGAGTGAACAGATAGATAAAAGAAAAGAGCAAGGCCACTTCCAGAACGCAAAAAAAAGATAGATAAAAGTAATAAAATAATGCTTCCCAATAATCCATGAGGGAGTGAAACAGATAGATAAAAGCAAAGAGCGAAGGGTACTATCAGAACACAAAAAAACAGATAGACAAAAGAAAAGAGAGAAGGTCACTTCCAGAACGAAGATAAACAAAAATCAAAGAGCTAAGCCCACTTCCAGAATGGAAAAAAAGCAAAAAGCAAAGTAAGAAAGCAAATAAAATGATAAACAGAAGGAGAACATTAAATTTCACTATTCGTTAGAATGTCATAGGAATTGAAACTAACCATTAAATTTATAATTCTGTCACTATCCAGCGGTCTAATTGTTATCCTTTAAGAATTTAAATTCAAATTTCTAAATTTCGAAAAGAGACATGGTGTTGGGTGACTACCCAATTACAAAGAATTTACACTTCTGAATTCTACATATTACCAATGTCAATGAAAACTTCAACCCATTTTTTTTTTTTATACACTCAGTTTAAACCAACACATAAAAGATAAAAATATTTAAGTTTAATCAGATATATTATTTTATAATCATGAAATTAAAAATGTATATAATAGCCTAATAAAATCTAAGTAAAATTCAATACAAAATTTAATATAATTCAGCTTCTTTAGTTCAATCAAATATATTAACTTATAATTATAAAAGTAAATATGTATGTAATAACTTAATTGAAACAAATATTAAAGTAAAGTGAAATATAAAATACAATGCTAATTTAATTTGTCATATTAATAATGTTTTATAAAGTGTTTACCTTAAAAATTTGAAGTGCATAATATTTTACAAACTTATTGTATAAGTTTTTAGGGAATTTTCTTATTTTTCCTACACATAATTTTAAATATATAATTATATTTTTTATAATATCATATAAATAATAAATATTAAACAAAATATTAATATATAATTATATATTTTGAAATATCATATAAATAATAAATATTAAACAAAATATTAAAGAGTTTTAAGTGAAAAAATATTCACAATATGTAAGTAAAAGAATATTCACAATATTTGATATTAAATACACTGAAAATGATGTGTTTTAATATAGAATTATATATTTTGAAATATCATATAAATAATAAATATTAAACAAAATATTAAAGAGTTTCATGTGAAAGAATATTCACAATATGTAAGTAAAAGAATATTCACTATATCTTATATTAAATACACTTAAAATGATGTTTTTAATAAGGAAAATACTTTGACATAAGGAAAAAAAAAAGTTGTATATACATTTCAAAATAAAGATTGAAAAATTCCACGTAGATTCGAGCCTTTTTTGATGTCACCAGCTAAAACAAAACTAGTATGAAACTATACACATTGCTCTAGCGCATGTAGAGATGTGAGAGAGGTCTGCCTCTCCCACAAGAGATAGCCCAAAATTGAAAATAAGTAGGGCAGGTTGGATGCACAAGGATTTCTTGCCCCAAGGTGGGTGATAGATCCACCCGATGGTTTGATTAGCTATAAGAGAAACTTTAGATGTAGAATATATTTTTTTCATATTGTATTATATTTGAATTCAAACTTGGTAACGTTTCCTTTTGGTGGGTGATAGCACTTCTCTGTGATCATATTATTTCTCTTCTAAATTAGAATTTTAATTTGGAATATTGGAAAATAAGTGTATTCTTCAATCTTAATTTGAAAATGGAATGGGAGGTTGAGTCTTAATTTTGACAATTGGAAGATAATAAAATTTTCAATTTAAACGTTGCATATAGAATTTGAATTTGGACTGCTTGAAGCTAACTATATTTTTAATCTAAACACTCAAATCTTGAAAATATCATGTCGACTATGAGATCTAAACACTAAAGTCTTGAAAATATTATGTAGACTATGGGATGATAATATAAATATTAATTCAACTAATTTTTGTATTTTTAATGGGTGAAATGTCTTTTCAAATACCTACCTTTATACTCTCTATTTCTTTGTTTTTTTCATTCTTTAGAATTTTCTTTCATCCCATTTTTGGTATTGGTTTGGGATTATAGATATTTTGCATTATATGTTATGATATTATTACAATAATAGGAGTCCACTTATTGGATTTGTTGTGTGTGAGATGAAGTTATTTAATGGAGAATATTTAATTAATATCTATCACTAAGATTTAATTAATGGAGAATATTTTGGTCCTCTCTCTTAAATGGAATATTCTGATTACATAATATTTTGATAAATGAAAGGTTACACACATTTCCCAATATATGTTTTTTGACTTAGGGTAATGGGTTGAGAATCATATTCAACTTGGTTATGAAATTTACTATTGTATGGTTTAATACATGACCTTATGGTCATAGAAAAAGACTTAAGATCCTATGAATGATGATATAATAATCATTTCAACAATCATAAAATGAAATCTTAACTATAAAAATAACAAGTCTTCCCCAAATATTCAAAGCTATAGATTGTTCCTACTTAATTAAAATAATTTAGAGCTATATATTGTTCATACGTAACTACAATCATCATTTGTGTAGATTTGGATAATTAAAATTGCAATATTGTATGAATCAAAACATAGCAGAAAAACTTAATAAAGTATGTTTCCATACCTTTGAAGAAGAGAAGACTCTTGTAATGTTGATGATCGGTATGATGGAATAATTTACAGATATTATTGAGAAACAAAGTG
This sequence comes from Picea engelmannii, assembly GCA_009831015.1. Taxonomy (NCBI): domain Eukaryota; kingdom Viridiplantae; phylum Streptophyta; class Pinopsida; order Pinales; family Pinaceae; genus Picea; species Picea engelmannii. The sequence goes on from ML780784.1 coordinate 321,970, forward strand.
TGTTTATCTTATCATGGAAACAACATGACAATTAGATAAGAATATCAATTAAATATTTACTCAAATTTTTACAATAAAAATTCTAAGAATAAATGCAGAAGTAAGCATTCGATGATTGAAATTAAAAAAAATAAATGGAAATTAAAAAAAATAAAAAAAATGGATGGAATGTGGATTCTTTACACCCCCCTCTCTCTTTCACCCACCCACCCACAATCTCTCTCTCTCTCTCTCTCTCTCTCTCTCTCTCTCTCTCTCCTTCTCTCTC
>ML780784.1:332965-365025 GCA_009831015.1 Picea engelmannii
TAAAGATCATAAATTAGACAAGGAGATAAAGGAAGTGGGAGAAGAAGTTGAAGTTTTAAATTAAAGGAGAAAATTCTATTGATAAGTGAAAATAAGTTATGATTACCAAAAATAAGTTGTAGAGCATAAATAAAATATGATATTAATATTATAATGTGAGACGAACCTATAGGAAAAGGGAATATGGATTAAATAAGATTATATTTCATATAAAGGACAAGTGGAGAACAACACAAATCATTTTCCAATGGTTCTAGGAATTTCACTTGGTTCTTTAATGTAAATAGATGAAAGGTCTCCCTCATACATGGAGTGGAAGAAAAATAGGTTAGGAATATCCTATGTATAAAACATGAAGTGTGTAGGTGGAAAACATAATGAGAGGTCATTAAAATAAATTTTATATATAAACCATAATGAGAGATCATTAAAAGAAAGGTTATATCTAAACTAGATCCCAATTCCCTCAAATGTGACCCGCAACTTTCCAATTAATTGTTATACATGTGCAATTAACTTCAAGTAATATCTTAGAGAACTACCATGAACATTCGCCATTCCATGTTGTTGATACAAACAAGGGCAGACCAAATAATCATATAATGAGTGAGAAGCGATCCTTGGGACATCCCTTGAGCATGATGTGACTAAGGATATGTGCACCAATGAATTGCGAAGCACACCATGAGGTTGCTATGGATGACATGACTTGGTGGTACAAAAGTGTGGATGATTTGGAGTTAGTCAACACAAAAGGACACAAATGCAGAGAAAATGTGATGATATAGGGTGGGTATTGTGGTTTTTGTGGATGAAATGAGTGAGTTTGACATGATGCATGGTCATACCAAGAGGATAATTGTAGGTCATCTTGGGAAGAACATGAAGGGGTGTGATGGTTCATCTGGGTCGTGACTTTTTGTGACCTAAAGTGGTCGTGTATATCTTTTGGGAGATGAGGCAAGTTAGAGGAATGTAATCAAATCTCATAATCACAACTCAAGTTAGAGAGTGAGGTCTATGAATCGGTAAAAGGTGAGACAAAGTGGGACAAAGATGAAGGAAAATTGTGAAGGTGTCTCTTAGTGTCTCATTGGTTGTCTTTGGTAGGACACATGATGGAGAGGAACAAAGTTTAGGAAGAACAGTGTGTGAGATTGGGAGAAGTCTACGACACTCAGGCTCAGTTTGTGACAAGGATACTTGGGTGTATGAGAAAATAGGCAAGTAGATATGTGACTTAGGAAAAATTTTGGATATATATGTATTGAGATGTGAGCTCCTTTTTGCAAAGAATTGTAACAAAATTTGTATATAAAGACTTATATGGGTGTTTGACACATATTGTGTTTCCCAACAATATTTGTGTCTCTTGTGTATGAATGGTTGCGTAATTCAATAAGTATAAGAACTATGTAATTGTTTAAGTAAATAAATGAAGTGTAGTTGGAACAATTAGGTTAAGAAAGAGTACGGGTGTGTATTAAGTAAGGTGTATTCTAGATGAAGTAACTTTGGTTTGGTCAAGATGAAAAAATGAAACGTTGCAATGCCACATGACCCTAGGTGTCAGGGAACTTTAGTGCACAAAGTTGATTTGGATCCTCAAGAAGACTATGGGTGCATGGTAGATGGGATCATAACAATCTTGGTGACATTTTTGGGTACAACATGTTTCAAATATGAGGTATATTTGTTGTGTGAGGAAAGGGTCCATGTCCGTAAAGTTACAACATAGGATTGATCAGAACTTTGGATAAAACTTTGGTGGCTCACTTGATTCACTTGGAAGGTTGGATGCTCCAATGAATAGGTAGAATGACTTTGAAGGTAGAAATTAATTTAGGCAAAGAACTATGAAGCAACTGGGTGAGTTTGGTTTTTTTTGGGCTTGGGAGACAGAGTTGGGTTGGCATCACATAGTGGTTTTGGTGAAACAGGTAGTTGAGGTGCATTTTAAAATGAGACACAAACACTTGAGTGCATTGTTGTGTTCTTGTTGTAGGTAGCTGGGAAACTAAGGGAATATTTAGGGAAAGTTGGATGCATGCAAGAATATTTTTGTGATGCGATCCAAGGCTCAAATGAACCTAAAAGACGAAATTTGTGCATGAATGGCTATATAGGATGGACATTATGAAGTTAAATTTGATGCAATGTCTAGAAGGATGGAAGAGGATGCTTGATATTGCATGATGGAAATCTTGCGATGACGAGAATGGTAGAATAGAATATATGTTGTGAATCAAAACTTAACATAGTTACATGAAGGATTGAATTATATGCACAATATCAAGGAACAATCAAAATCATACAATGATGAGATGAGGACATTTTTGGATGGAACCATGTCTAGGGATATGCCAAGTTTAGGTTCATCAACAAGGAAGATTTCGAGGGAAAAGGAGGTGTCGCAGCAAGGAAGAAGTTTCTTGATAGGAGAGGAATTTTTTTTTGGTGTTTTATTTGTGATGAAAACCACTTCGTAGCATATTTTATGATGAAGACTATGTTGGAATGGTTAGAATAAGACCAAGTGTAATAGACATAGGAGAATCTTGTCACCATGGTGGAAGTATTTCAAATTCTTGTACCTTCAAAGGAGATGTTGGAAGCAGTGGATGCTTTGATAACACATCTAGAGTACTTAAAAGATAGAGGCCATGGATAACATTCACAATGTGAAGGGGAATAAATTTACTTTGTGGATGCAATGGTGAGTGGGACAAAGGTGGCTTATTTGGTGAACACTCACATTAACCACAAGTTTGTGAGTGCGAAGACCAAAAAGACAATCTATCATAATCTTGAGAGAAACACAACCATGTACAAGGTGGTCAAATCAATAATGGAACTGAAAATTGGAAGTTGTTTTGGAAACAAAGACTTGAGGGTTGCTCCATTGGATGATCATGCATTGGTATTGGGGCATGAATTTATTATATTTTCCAAGGGATTTCTTCTCCCACATGTAAGTTTCTTGGTGTTCTTGGATGAAGCCAAAATTCCAAGTATTACCATAACAATGAATAGGAAGGTTGGATGAATAACCAGGATGTATGTGACCAAGTTTATTGAGAGAGTGTGTGGAAGTGCGAACAAACTTTGCAACATGATGTAGAAGAAAGGGTTTAGTTTGGCCATGGTGACCTTGGGAGGATAGGACCAGAGAAAACAAAAGTTCAAAGAGGGGGATTTAACAAAAGTTTTAACAGATGTTCCATATAATTAAAAAAAATTATTCTCATGAAGATTGTAGTAGATTTTTTTTCAGTGCTTTTATTTTCAAAATGATTCGGTGCACCATTAAATAAAACACCTTGGTATGTACCTAAACATAAAATTCACTAGAACAAACTTACATAAAATTCCATGGAACATACATAAAACCAAAAAATGTATGGGTGCACCAATACATAAATTATTGGTGCATACATAAAATGAAAATCCAGCGATGTGGCATTACATGAAATTCCTTGGTGCGTACATAAGATGAAAACACAATGGTTTTTTCTATTACATTACTGCGTTGAAGCATACCCATGATATAAACACGTTGGGGTGGTTATATTTATTATACCCCGTATTCCAATTTTTTTGTATGGAACTTAGACATGCTTGTATTTTATGTCTGTCTCAGTGCTTGTATAATTTGTATGTTCCAGTGCCTATACTACCATGTGCACCGAAAGGTATTGAAATTTTGAATATTCAAGTTGAGATGTTCATGCCATCCTTTGTTTCGAAGAACTGACTATTTTATTACATTAATTCACTGGTGCATTTATTTTATTCAAAGAATTGTTCAGTTTAATTTATTTAAAGAACTAGATTTGTTATTATATTTAAAAAGTTAATGTGTATTTATCACATGCCCACCATAAAATTTTAAATTATCACATGTTTTATGCACCAATGCTTTAATATAATTAATGTACATTGGTGATTCAATATTTTTAATATGCATCGGTGTGTAAAACCCCTTAAAAAGCATCTATTTCTATATTATTTCACCACCATTTTGTGAGTTAATAGGAATGAACCAATATCTATATATTTTAATTTATGATTTTTTTACAAATGTTTTGATAATATTTTTTTATTATTTATATTATTTCATTTTGATATAATGATTTCATTAATGTAGAATCAATGGATCACACCTATTTTATTTTTAAAAATGTAAATCATTCACATATTAATTAATTAGCAACACAACATTTAAAAATATTTCATAATGTAATAAAATAACAAACCCATTTTATTATATATATGGAAGAGACCCATAGTCATACAAAATGGGAAAATGTAAAGGACCATGAGAATAAAAATGGAACCAATATGTAATCGATACACTTATTCATAATATTTCCTCATGCAATTGGGACATTATGTCAACTACATTAAGAAAAATCCCTAATTTTTATAGAATGATATTCAAAAACATATAACTTGCAGTAACATTCAAGTATATTAATTATCATTCATCACTTGAACTTTCGTCATTTCTCTAGCTAAGTGCATCCATCATTTACTTATTTGTTGTAGATGATATTGTACTTTGTTTATTTAAACAAATGTTTTCTTTCTCGACTTATTTTTGGCATTCTGAATTCAGATGTTCCATACACAAACATCGAAATAAAGTGTAATACATAAATCTACATTTATAATATAGTAGACTATGCATGATTTTGTAAATCAAAAAGTGTACCATAGAAATGATCATTTTATCCTAATTAGGATGAATGGGATGCTGACATGACACCCTTGAAACAATTCCATGTCAAAACCATACCACTTTGGCCCTACCCTATTGACCTCTTACCTCCCGCTTCCTTCTCACTTTTCTCCTTCTCCTTTACTGGTGCACACATGTTAATTTTTGGGCCCCATAGGTCCTTGGCTACCATGTGGAACCTTTGAATTAGGTTATGGGGATGGGTGGGTCCCATCCCTCACCCATTTATCCTGATGTGTAAAGTTTCATTTTGGGTTGATTCGATAGTATAGGTTTGGGGCACGGTTAATGGTCGTGATCCTGAATGATAATGAACAATGCATTGCAACCCCACAATATTTTTAGAATGTTAAAATAGGGGAGAGGGGAAATAAACTTAACCTTAGTTGATCCATGAGTCATGTTTCATCCATCAACTCAGTCTTCCCCCCTGTCCTATGTTTAACGTAACCATATGACACCCCCCCCCTGCAAATTGGTTCTGTGGGTAGAGGCTCCAAGTTCTTCCCAGTAAGAAGGTGAATGCCACTATGGCACTAGATCATATGACACCTTTGCCACTATTCAACCATGTACATTCCCCCATGGAATATAACATCACTACTCTTTCATTTCATTTGACATGTGGACCCCATGTCATGCTGACATCAACGTACGGAAAAATACCCAAATTTTCCAATTTTTCTTATTTTCTAAATTTCTTGAAATGCCCAATATTACATAATTATTTCCATGGATTCCATTAGAGCTCTGGGATTGTCTCAAAATAGCCAAATCTATAAACATATTATTTGATCCTTCCCTATTGAATTTCCCCATCAATTTAACCATAAATTTGGAGCTTTTCCCATAGATTCACAATTTCATTATGGGACATATTCAACAAGAAATTCGGCCAATTATAGGCCCGAATTTTCCCAATTTGATATTTTAATTCCTGTTCTTGATTGTTGCAATTTCCTGTGAAATTTTCCAATAATTCTTCCACCTACCACTGTAATAATTTCGTCAAGAAACTTGTAGACAAAATCAAGAATTCAATTTTTTGCAATTCTTGCTTCAACACTCTATTAACTCGAACCATCTAGGCTCAATGTTGAAATTGGAGCTTTGATATGACATTGTATCATCCACATGTCTGATTTGGGAAATTCAACACAACAAATTATGAATTTTGATACCATTATAATTACCTGATAATGATCTACAAATGCAAAAATTAATGCATAATAACACCAAGTGTATGTATACAACATAAACAGGAAAAACCCATGAAAATAAATGCATGAATATTAACACAACACATAAATTAACACAAAATAGGCACTTATCTTTGGTAAAAATAACACCATCTATGTGCATACCTTCCATGTTCCTCCAATACTTATACCACACTACTCATAACTCTCAATAGTGGGTGACCCACAAACTGGGGCAAAAACTCCACCCGAGTACATGAATCCTAACTAGGCTAAGGTCTCTCAGACTCAGGTGCCAACTCTAGAAAACAACCTGTAGTCCCCCATTCCCCACATGTTTTTCCCACCCTAGGAAGTGGTCCCATATCTTCTCAACAGTCCTTCAACTACCCCACTTCCCATTCCGGGCTTCAACAACAGACTGGATACGAAGTCTCAAAGCCTTGTAGCTGCAACTTTTCACCTTGGGAATCAATTCCCAGTAGTTCTCTCACCTAGAGAGAATTATCACGGGCTTGAAAACCCTAGTCTTCTATATACCATGGGACCAATAACCCACCTCTTCGATCTAGTTCCAAATCTTTCCATGGTACAGGTATCGGTACATGTACGAGTAACGACAACATGAAAGTATAGATTCTAGTAGTGTGGTGAGGTGAGAATTATGATGGAATGAAAGAAAATGATCTAAGTCTCCTCAAACTTATGTGCATGTTCCCAAACTAAAACTTGTCATGTTGGGAACTATATGGGTCCCCCACATGGAACCACCAGATGGTGATATGTTTTCCCCTTAGATACTTAGGATAAAATTAATTATCCCATACTTTATACTTTAGATTTTAGGAATATTAATAAAATATTCATTTTGGCTTAATCCCCTTCAGATTAGCCCATTTTTCCTAAACTCTTATCCCTTCTTTCCTATCCTCATGGATTTTTATCCCCTCATTATCTTTTATTGGGTTGTTCAACATAAATGATGTCTTTTCATTAAAATATTAGTGTGACTACATTTTACAAATATAGGCCCACTCGCCTTTTAGATTCTGACTCTCCATCCTAATAACCACATCATAACTCTAGCTTCAAAATACATATATACAAAGGCACTATGGCCCAAATATATTTTCTCGCCATCCTATATGTATATTTACACTTACAAAGGCACTCTGGCCCAAATATCTTTTCTCACCCAAATATCAAATGAAACATCAATAGGAATCACATGTGTGAAAATAAGTAGAGTATCCATGCCATGAACTCAAAGTACTTCATATTTTGGAGGTCACCATGCATGTTAAAAGTAAATAAAAACACAAAACGATGCTCACAATTCACAATTAAATACTTATCACCATGGATGACAGTTATTCACAAGTTCCCATGCCATGGGTTGATCAACCATACCTTCCTATGAATCAAAAAAATCATGTATTCAAGGAGTGCATCCAGATATTAGAGACACAAAATCTTGAGCTTCATGAGAAGATCAAGTAGCCTAACCCAAATAACCAAGAGTTTCAAAAAAATATTGTTGTGGCCGAGGAAGCACTGCAAAAGGGCCAAACATGCATAAAGGATTTTGCAGGTCTCATTGAGTATATCTTCACACTCTTGAATCACCTCTAGAATACACTTCAAATTAGTGCCATTGATGAAAATTTCTACACTACGAAAGTAGAAGTTGTAGAACAATAGAGTGCACTATTGTCATTACCTCCATGTGAGGGACAAACAATAAATCACAATGATTACCAACAAAACTCAGAATATTATTACAACTAGTTCGTAAAAACATACTCTCTTTGGCATCACCAATGACACAACTGGAAGGCCCAAACATATCACAATCAACTCACAATGACACATGTAGCAGCATCCCCTATGCTAGAAAATATGGAGAAGATTAACCTTTAGTCCCCATAGGCTACAACCATTGACGCATATGAGGTTTTCAAACCCACATAAAGGCTGCAGGATAGTTTTAATGATGTTTATGGAAAATTTCAGTAATTCATCCAAGAACTCGTAATGAAGGTGCAACCAACTACTTTTTTCAAGCCATGAATAACCACCGTTCGCTCGAGGATGAGCCAAATAATAGTGTTAGAGGCATGTTGGCACTTAAGGTTTTGGGGAAGTTCCATACGCACCCATGATGATACATTTCATTACACAAGGAAGAATCCAAAACAACGTCAACCAAAGGAAGAATACACACCCCAACCCAGTTTTTCACTATGCACAAGGCATCAAGAAGATCACATGAAACAAATTTGAGTGTATATTTGAGAATATTTTGTACTTGAGCACTATAATGACATAAACTATTGTGGGAAAAGGTATGTATGAGGTGAAAAGTTAATTATGATTACGACTCTATAGGAATATATAGGGGTTGCATGCAGACAAGCAGAGTGTGTGAATCTAGCATTCACTCAAGAGAGTGGAGCATATGAGTCAATAAAAATAGTCAGTAGAGTAATTATGAATAGTGTAGAGAATTGGAATAGAGAATGCATGCCTATGACAAAGAGTTGACTTGAAAAAAAAGAGAGATTTCCATGTCCATTTGTTATGAACTATAGAACATAAAAAAATTCTATGTGATATGAGTCTGTCTCTGTATGCATTTTGGAATCTAATGAATATAATATAAAGTTCTTTTCTCTCTACAATATTCTATGTGTATTCTGAGTTGAATGGATATTGGTCATAATGATAATGATTATTACTCTGTGTTTCATTATGCATGAATGAATGATTGTATTCCCAAGAGGTTTCCTTGTATGCATTGTCCCTTTGCATCAGACACAAAACTAAATGGTTTCTTTGGTTCTCATGTTGTCTTGGGTGAGACCTTATTCGGTCCTCGATCGAAGATTGAATCTATCGATGCCTTGGGGTTTTGTTGGTAAAATCTTGAGGAACCATATGTCTCCAACCCCCAAACAATAGAATTAAAGTCATCAAAGAACAAATGTAAATGTGACATGGGGATGAGTGCAATCAATTTCGAATTAATGTTTCTCCATACCTTACCATTTATGTTAATATCCTCACATACTCACAATAGGTCATCCCCTAGAATATGAAATAAGTTTTCAAAAAACTGAACAATCCAATCATCTAGCCCAGGGATTTTTTCATTTTTGAATGAGGCAATGAAAACCTTAAGCTTCCAATTATAAATATCTCTCTCTATATATATCCCAATTTTCCTCTTCATTAACTAGCATGGGAAATTATGAGAGAAATCATATAACATCATCCATTTTATGTTGATTTTTCTCTTGAAAGAAAGAATGAAAATGATTTACCCCAAGTGATGGCATACTTGTGAAACATCATACCTTTACTACTTTTCCATCACACAATTCACATTGGGATTTAAATCTCTTCTGGAAATTGGCATACTTATGATTTTTTTTTGTATTGAGGTCCCCAACTACCAGCCAAACTAATCAACTCTTTAGGAACCATTTATTTTCTTTTTCTAATAGAATGTTTTGTATTTGAGCCTCTAGTTGCTTACCTTAGTGTATATCCACCAAGGTGTCCTACCTAAACTAATAACCACCATATATAAAGCTCCAAATCCGATTCAATGTTAGTGAGTGCATTATCTTGTTCCTTCCTATGATTTGTGACCCAATGGACAATATTCATAATTAAAGAATGCAAAGTGTTTACAAATTGTTGACTTGTCGACACTCCAACATCATCCTAAAATCGTTTTTAGCTCCTAGTAACCAAATTTCAAAAATCATTTATTTCGACCCATGATGGATTAAACTTGAATGGAGCCCCCAGTTGACCCTGTAACACATCCAACTCAAGAAAAACAAGGAAATAATATGAACATCTTATCTTACCACCCACGACCTATAGATCCCAATATATTTTAGATTAGAATGATGGATGAGAAACTTTTCCAAATGCTTTAGCATGCCACTATTTCCACTCCAATTGTTACTCCACTCTAATTGTTACTCCAAGTCGGTTAGATGACTATTGGATCCACTTCAACTATACTAGCTCATTCAAAATTGTTTCAGAAGAATTGTGTCAAAGAATCTTCTCTAGCGGACTCCCCTTAGATTTCCTCTCGAGTCAATGTGAAATTCAAGTCCCCGACCAAAATTATCTCCTCCAAGTGTGTAATCATTAGGTAAAATATGTAATTCCATAAATCCTTTTTATTACCATAAGGCCCCAAAAAATTACAAATAAGAAAGTGTCATTCCAATTCTTTATGGACAACCTCTTCACATAATATTTATTTCACAGTGAAGAAATTAGTGAGCGATATTTAAGGGGCGAGACCTGTAATAATTCCACTCGATGGTCCAATATCATCCAATACATAGAATTCCCAGCCTAACATAAGTTTCTTGAAATCATGGATAATGGGTTCACTCAAACCCATGGTATCCTGAACAAAAATAATATTGGGGTGTTATTTCATTATAAATATCCTAAGGGAAAGCTTCTTGGTCCTTCCCCCCGAGCCTTACATATTAACTGACATGATATTCATTCTGGATTCAATTTGGGGTTTTCTCCTTCTCTATGAACCCTCGAAATGAGTCATTTTGGACCCTGAGATACTTCATGATGTGATTTTTCTTGGGAAAGTTTCAATTTCAACTTCCTACCTACCTTAGAAGACCATGGGTCTTTGGAACTTGCAAACCATAAACCCCCTAAAGGAGTAATACCTTGGATCAATACACAAGGAGGAAAAATATAAGGGTCACACCCCGAGGGGGTCCAAAGGGATCTATATGACACATCCCACTTAGATTTTAAGGTATTTTATAAATCTATATCTGTAACATCCCCAACTCCCTGCTCGGTAATGCCACATCAAAATTTTGAATTGTGATACCATTAAATTTACTGATATGTTCTTAATATGAATAGAGTTAAGAGGAATACTAAAAGTATACAACAACAATAATTCATACATATAAATAACATAAATTTTATATTAGAACATCATAATTCATAACATAGCATTTACAAAAACACATAAAGACAATTATCTTTTTTGAATTAAATACCAAATGCATGCAGACCTTCCATGTTACTCACAACCATAGACCACATTTCTCATAATATCAAGGGAAAGGAAGTTATAAGCTAGTCTAAGGTGTTCCAAACAACAAAAATTCTCAAAATCAGGTCCCAACTATAACAACCAACCTACATTCCCTCATCCCTCACATGCATTTCCCACCCCAAGAAGTGTTCCCCTTCTCTTCTCAACATTCCTTCGATTTCCCCACTTCCCTTCTAGGGCTTAAAAAACAAGTTAGACATGGAGTCTCATAGTCCTATAACTGCATCTTGGAACCTTGGGAATTAATTCCCAACAATTCTCTTACATGGAGATAATACTCACATGCATAACAACCCGCTTCTTTGACCATGGGCCTGACAACTTGCTTCTTCGACCACGATCCTGACAACCCACTTCTTCAACCATAGGCCTCATAACCCACTTCTTCTAGTCACTATATAGAAACACCTCTCATGTACAAGTATGGTTGTAGATTCCACTTCCCTAGAACGTATGACAAATGAATGATTGATTCCAATTACAATAAATCTCTCTCTTATATATGCATCTTCCTTTTTTGACACATGGAACTAAAGGAATTCAAATTTTCCCACTTAATAAACTTATTATATATTCATATCCATAAATTTATCTTTAATAAATACTAATATAATATTCCATTGAGCTTAAGTCGCCTTAGGTTAGCCCTTTCCTAGACTCATATCCCCCCTTTCCATTTCTACTGGATTTTACACCCCCCCATTTCTTTTGTTGGGTTGGTTTGCAATAGTGATGTATTTTATTAATAGTATTGGTGTTTACATATTGCAATAATAGGCTCACTGGACTTTAACATCTAGTTTGTTCAATATAATAATCACATATGCACTCTCTCCTATAATATATTGGATTGATAGTCTGCAAAATATTTGTACAATTACAACCAGGGATCAACCTCAGGTATTATATTTCCCTCCCTCTTATTTATGCATTGTCCTCAATGGATTATATACTTGTACATTCAAAAGTATTTAAAAATATCCATGCTTTTCTATTGAAGTTTTTTATCTTCTTGGTGCTCTTCTTTTTAAGCACCAAACTTATGTATTCATACTTTAACTAGAAGTCATTAGCTCTAGTCCATAGATATGCTTCTGACAAGAATTTTTATCACTGTGGAATTCTTGAGTTTCCTCCTCCTTGTTGTACTCATCCTTCTAGGCTCAAGAATCCTTTCACTACTAAACATTCCTTCAGTGATCCATATTTCCAAGGATTTCACACACAAGGAGAGAATCAAATCATTACCACACCCCCACTAAGGACCTACAATTTAAGTCTCCAATGTCCCAACCATATCCAATATTCCCAAGAATTCCATCTTCAATAACCGTCATCTCATATGTATGACACACATACAGTCATCATGAGACAATATCATACCAATTTCATGTAGAAATTCAAATACATTTCATAAGGATATTCAAATTTTATTCCGATATGAGATTCCATCTCATATTTTTTTGGTTGTTTCAATAATAGGATGGAGTCTCTCTTATGGATTTTTACAACACCATACTTGAGACGACTTTTCTTGCAATGCTTCTATCTTGCATTCAACCAACAAATTATTAGTATTTCATGTACCATAAGATTATATGGTAATACTTACAAGGCTCACAAATTAATTTTCAAAATTGTCCACACTTAATAATTAAATCATAGATATCAAAACATTTGTTAAGTAGAATGAATTTCTAGCCATTAGGTTTTTTCATTATTTCAACATTATTATTTTTATTACTCTATTTCCTAAAAAACAATTTCCTGTCGTCACTGCTCATTTGACTACTTGACTTGTAGCTTTCTTGTTGCAATGTCTAACAACTCCTGAAACATTCTCAAATCCATGAGTTAGTAGTAATTACCTCATTTAATCTATTATCATAATCATTTACCATTAATATCATATATACATGCATTCACAAAACTGCATTCCACAAATGCATTCAAGCATAACAATTTTATCATGCACAAGTGTAACTCTACCACTTACAAACTATGCATGAGTGAAACTCTTCATGCATATCTACTCAATGAACCTTTGTATTGATTTCATAATCACATTTATCTAATTCATGTATCCCACCATGGTGAATTGGAAGGTCTAGCAAATGCCCCGGCACATCATCCATACACTTCCTATTTCTTTCTCAACAATTTGGATGCCTTCATTTTCAACCTAAACACTACACCAAAAATATAGTTCTATAGTGCTCTTTAGTGTTAGTAAAAAGGTTGCATTCCAAACCCTAGTTAAAGTAGAAAGTTTTCCTTGGATACTTGTGGGGAACTAAATACTTTCCATATCCATCCATGTCATGGCCTCATACATGACTATATTTATTGACATTCATTCTTATAACAATGTCATACCCTTTGATTCTTTGGTTATTAGCTCATAAACAACAAATCCATAATATTTTACTACATCACATGTATGAATTAAAAATCCAAACATATTTTATAGTTATTATAGGCCTCCATCCTTTACCACACTTAGTGGTATTTTATTTCCATTAATGCATTCAAATTATGCAACAATCTAGTTTTATATAATAAACTATTTCTAGGGAAATTATTACCTAAATTCCCCTTAAACAAATATGCAATATAAATAAATTAAATTCATGCATGGCTTCCATTAAATAAATTTAATGCTACCTGGCTAGCTTTTATTAATAGGAGCTTCCTTCAGATGGATGTCTTCCATATGTAGAAACCCTATCAACAACACTTTCAACCATGTAATAGTTATTTATTTTCTGGCACAAAAATGATCATTAGAAACTTCGATAATCATATATATAAAGATGGGCTACTTCTAGTCATCATCACGTTATATAAATATTAAAAAATCTACATTCATTACAACATATTTATATGCACCAATATTTTGTCACTACCATGCTCATAAATTCATATGCACCATATTTTCCAATGCTATTTATGTCTGTCCAACAAGCCATAACATAATTGATTGTATAGTAATTGCAACAATTGCTTTCTCCCTATACCACTTTTCCTTGTTGTTATTGGCTATCTGAAGTCTTATTGAGTTCTTGTATCGATTTGTACTCTTGATGAAATAATTTTACATTCTTATTTATGTCCTGAGTACTTTTCCATCCTATTCACTCTTGCTTACTTTTTTCATTTCCATCCAGATGCTATGTTGATATTAAATTTTAGCATTCCTCAATTTTTGGACCAAACTAATCTATCCTTTCCTTGAATGAACACTTCAACACTTGTATTTTCTTGAACCATTCATTTCTATTTTCTTGTCCCAATTGGTTTAAACTTGACATGCATATTCAACTTTTAGCATGCCATAATGATTCACATATATCTTCTTCTCCAACCGCATAGAATTAACTCGAAGTAATTAACACTTCTTTTAATTGTCATCATAAATTCTAGTAATACTTACAATCCTTTAAAGGTTTTCAATGGATCTTTTCCACTTGATATGTATGTTTTTAGATACAATCTCTTTTACATTCTATATCAAGAACAAACATATTTTCTTCTTCATGGGCCGTTATTGATTTCCCTTTATGATCTTCTTTTTAATGTTTACATTCCTCTTGACTTGATATCTCCATGCTACTTGGGAATTACATTCAACACTTTTGGATTACATCAACAATCATATTCTATTGTTGGCATCCCTCATGGAGTGTTTCCATGCACCCTTATTAGATTGACATGAACCTCATTATATCTCTTTCCATTAACTTAATATGTTCAAGGTCTTGAATACACATTAGAATCATTCTTCCCTTTATGGAAAGCCCATCTTGAAACCTGATTACATTCTTTTGGATCCAATTTGTACATAATGTATGGATTTATGCATCTGGTAGCACTTTTAACATATATGTTTTAAATTCACCCATGAAGTTGTAAAATTCATACCATGCTTCCACTGCACTACTCTAATGATAGTAATGGAGATACTCCCCCAGCAACTATATGACAAATCCTAGGATGATCTTCCCTTGTCTCCATGTATACACCATGTCCTTTTTATTAGAACACTAGCACATGGAAATAATATTCCTTTTGGAATAGTTATGTCCATAAAGTACCTACTTTTTTGTACCATGGTATCCTCCAAAGTGAATGGAACTTAATTAGTTCATCCACCAATGTTATACTCTTCCCACAAATTCCACTAAGCATTCTGATTAAAATTAGTGAATATTGTTTTGCAGTGGATCTCCAAGCCTTCATGACTACACCTAGAATCCTACCTTAATATTATTTGGTCTTTTCCTTTGATGAACTTGTGATTTGTACTTGACATTAAATTATGTCTTCAAGTTCCTCGTCTCATTCCTGACACCATAGCAAAACTCTTTCATATTCTATAAAATCATACTTCTATATTCTCATTCTTTGCATCTCCATATGAACCTATGATATATTCATTATCAGGTATTATAGATGGATTTCCCATCTAACATCCACATATGATATGCATGATTGTCATTTGGAATTTTTTTCCAATCATAGTACCATTGCAATTATTCTATATTACTCTCTGAGGATTGACATTTTTGGTTGGTAACTTCCACAAGAGGCAGATGACCAATAAAACACCACAATTGATAGAAACCTCAACATTATGCAAGGGATTGTCGATAACCACCAACAACATGCACGTACTATCGCACAATAGATCATACTACAAAACATTGTCCTATACTTCCGACAAAAATGCCGGAAAAAGGAATCAAAATAACCAAAATATTCAATGGATTGTCAAGGAAACTAGAGATTATGGGTAAAAAATTAATATAGTTACTCGAGGTGGAACCAAAATAGGATCAGATGCAATAGATCAAAATCAAAACCAACACGAGTGGGTCAGAAATAATAGAAAACCTCAACAACATTTTGGTGTGTGCAAGGAAAAGGAAACATTCAAGAAGGCCATACAAGAATTTTTGCAGGAGAGTATTGCTTCTACTTCAAATGCATAACTAGAGTATGATGTGATTGTATATGATATGCCTCATCCATATGATCATACAAGAGAATATCATCCTTCAGAAAAGGTATTTAATATAAGAAACTTTATGGTATCTTGCTTGAAGTTATTGAATGGTCAAACATCTATACAAGAATCACAAAGTTCGTTAGAAAAATGCAATCTTGAAGAATAGATGAAACTAGAGAAAAAGATAGTAAATCATGTCCATACAAAGACAAGAACATATAGAGAGTTCAGACTAAACACAAATATTGTATATTTTAACATGGGTGACATCATATTAGATTTAGGATATGAGGTAAATGTTCTTCCTAAGAAAGCATGGGAATGCATTGGGGAACCTACATTGGGATATTCACCTATTCAATTGAAACTAGCAAACTAACATAGAGTGATACAAATTGGTCGATTGAAATGCACACCAATGGATTTAGATGGTGTGTTCACTATGGAATATTTTGAGGTAATTGATATAGTGGATACTACTACACCTTATCGAACATTGTTTAGACTAGATTGAGAATTTTACAATCAAGCTATCATCAACTTGAAGACACAAAAAGTGATTTTTGAATCAAGAGAATATAGAATCGTAGCACAATTAGATCGTTTGGAAGGTGAAATATATGTTGAACCAACAACAGGAAAATTCATCACAGAAGAGATAAATCAGTTCTACAGAACTATTGTGTGCAAGGAAGATTACATTGAGCCAACAACATATGGAATTATAAGATGGAGAAGCATCAGTTATTTTTCTTAAAATTATGACATAGGACTACATAAATGGAAACAACGCTTAAATGAGATATCTACTAGAATATGTGAAAGAATGACACAGACACTAATATTGGTTTCCAGAGAGTTAAGAGAACGCCCAATTTTTTATGGTCAAAATGATTAGGAAGAATTCATAACAAAGTTTGTAGTTAGAATTCCTGGAAAGTAAAAGGTTAATATTTTTGGATATTTCCTTGAAAGGATCACCTACATGTTGGTGGGGTACTTACAAAGAAAATATCCATTATTGGTATCAATGCAAAAGATTACTGGGCATTTGATTTGGTGCAGAACAAGAGAATAAACATATGGAGAAATACGATGGAAGATGACAAGCCAGAGAACATATAGATAGATGCATAACCCAATGGATAATAGTATCACTAGAAGAATGACCATGTCACTTCCTCCATACATTATAAGGCATGCCAAGAAATTGGTATACAAAATTGGAACTCCATAGAGGAAATAGAAATTGGACAACTGTGCAACAGGATTTTGTAATCACGTTTTCATTTGAACATGAGAATCTAGTGATGGATGCAACAATGAAGTTTATAAACTAAAATATTTTTGAAGAAAATAAAGTTGATATTATAACATCTTATCAGAATCATAACCGACATTTAGTCAGAGAGTTGTTACATTCTTACCACGTCATAGAAGATGAACCAACAAAAGAAAACCCACATGATATTCAGATAAAAAAAGTTTAAGGGGAAATAGAAGTAGAAGGCCCATAGTTAGATTCATAAGAATTTTATGCACCAGTGAAGATAAAGAAGATAAATATTGGAATAGAAGAGAATCCAAAAATTTCGGGTATTGGTGACTATTGGGACAACCAGACAGTGGAAAGAATAACAAAATTACTGTGTGAGTATAGTGATATATTTCCAACAATGCTTTCATAAATGAAAGGGGTGGAAGGATAACTTGGATAAATGAAGATTCCTTTTCAACCTCATGTTATACCAATAAGACAAATACTTTATAGGTTGAATCTAGTATATAAACATAAAGTTAAGGTAGATTTTTATAAAATGTTAGAGGCTAGTATAATAGAACCCGTTAAATAATCTGAGTGGATTAATCCTATGATAATTTATAAGAATAAGAATGGGGGGATAGGGATCCGTGTAGACTTGAGGAAGTTGAATGATGGATGTATACATGATCCCTTCCCTGGTCCATTTACAAATGAGGTATTGGAAAATTTATGAGGAAAAGAAGCATACTCATTTTCTCATGGGTTTTTAGGGTATCACTGGTAGCAACCTAGCTCTCACAGTCAGCGGTCGCTCCACCAGGACCTTCGCACTCCATGGCCCGAAGAGTCGATGCTCTTCCAACTCCTACTCGGGAGTTCTACACACACAGTCTTCTCGAGAATCTCCCCTTCGTCTATCGGGAGATCGGACCTCGCGATGTCGCGAGACTCACGGTACTGTCCCATGAAATCAACCACCTAAGCTCTGATAGTCAAAGGTCAACCTCGGGGGATTTCTACTCACGGCGCCGAGCCTTTACTTACAATTCCCCGAGTACCGAAACGCCGATCTGTCGGCCTCACACCACCTGTACTCCACTGGATCTCTGGGTCCCACGCTGCCACGTCAGCTTCAGGATTTCGCGGTTCGCGAACCCACGACTCCAAAGTTTCTACTGCCGGAATCCCCAAGTGTCGGAGTCCCGATACTCTGGATTCGTGCCACCTGTCCACACTCAGATCAACGGTTCCGACTAAATCAGGGAATCGCACTTCGCGATTTCAACATGCATGGGATTATTGCACTCGCCCACCCCGATTTGCCGATATGTAATGCCGAAGGGTTCCTTCGCTGCCTGAGGGTTAACCTCCTCACTCCTTCTCCCAGATCCAATGATCCTTGGGACTTCGCGAACATGCACGACGATTCAATTCGTCGATTCTCTTCCTCTACGAAGAGATCTCTGCTCCGCCACCTCCGTTCTGTGTGACCTCCACTGGGGTCGATTTCACCATGAACCAGAGGACTATTCCTTCTAAAATTCCTCGAACACACTCTCCGTGCTCGTTCTTCAATACCTTCCCAAAAGTGATGAAGTCTTTTGGGTCCCTGGGCACTCACGCTTGTAGGAACGGAAACCTTCTCTCCTGAGCTTTGCTACTGAAGCTCCTCGTCCAATCTGCACTCACCTGCATGACTGGGATAATTTTCAGTTAACCTGGGCAACAGAGAACAAAATTCTAACTACTTAGCTTCCTCGACGCACTCTATGCGGAGGTCCTTCACTGCACTCGATGCAGGAATCTCACGGCCTAAGTAGAGAAACAATTGAAACTCATTCTCTCAGGTTTCTAACCTGATATGCAATCACATAAGAAGCATATAACAGATATTCATAAAAGGAAGCAAGTAAACAAAAGCACAACATCAACAACACAAAGGTGTCAAACACATCCATGGAAATTGAATTACAGCTCTTCTATTAATTCAATAACTATACATGGAGGGTTCCTGCACAAGCTTCTTCTTTTCTCTGCACTCTGCTTGCTCCTGTTCAATGTGAATCAACCTCTTACAATGAATACAAGGGAGGGTGTCTATACTCCGTTTTCCCTCTTGAATGGTGAAACTGTCTAATCTACAGCTAACCCTATCTACCAACATTAAAATCCTTAAATGCCTTCCTATCTATACATAATATTACAAATGCGCTTGCTTTGAATGCCTTTAGTAAACGGTGGTGCGACAATATCACGGTGAGATAAAAAATCCAAAACGTTTGCTGGCTTGTCCAGCTGTACAATCTCTTCCTCCTCGCGCTGGTTCGTATAATGTATTGCGGATGCTCCTGCATCATACTCCTCGGCTCAAAAGATTTCATGGGCTCCTGCTCATGAGCTCCTGTACAGTCTGCCCATGCTTTTGTATGACTGCATCGGTTTCCCAGCTGGCATCCTCCACTGGGTGATTCTTCCATTTCACCAGGTACTCAAAATATTGTTTCCTCCTGGTCTTCTTGCATGCTCGCTGATCTAATATGCGCTCCATCTGTGGCTTCTGTTCCATTGGTAACTATTTCTGCCACTGGATTACTGGTTCCTCAGTTCCAGCCTCTGTATCTTCAGCCTTATATGGGTATAAATCAGAAATATTGAAAATCGGAGATATCCTGATGCCCTCTGGCAACTCAAGGTCATACGCATTCTTGCCAAATTTTCTCAGAATTCGGCATGGTCCGATTTTCTTCATTTTGAGCTTGTTGTATGTTCCCCTTGGGAAACTTTCTTTTCTCAGGTGCGCCAGAACCATGTCTCCAACTGCAAACTGGAGTTGCCTCCTTCGTTGATCGGCTCTGTGCTTATATTCTTGATTCGACTTCTGTAATCGCTGCTTCACCTGCGTGTGAAGTTCCTTCATTGCCTCCGTGAATTCTTCAGCCCTCGCGCTGCTAGTCTCAGCTTGTTTGGGCTCCCTGAGCTCAGACACTCCTCTCGGCTGAGTCCCATACAAAATTTGAAATGGACTCTTACCTGTACTTCGATTCACCGAATCGTTGTACGCGAATTCTGCCTGCGGTAAGATCTGATCCCAGCTGCTGTGATGCTCTGTCACCAGGCTCCTCAACAGATCCCCCAAGCTTCTGTTGACCACTTCCGTCTGTCCTTCTGTCTGTGGATGGTATGCTGAGCTGAATGCCAGATCAGTTCCCAGCTTTTTCCATAGCGTCCTCCAGAAGTGACCTATGAAATTTGTATCCCGATCTGAGACTATGCTCCTGGGCAGTCCATGCAACTGCACGATCCCCTTGAAAAACAAATTGGCGATGTGTGTGGCATCGCTCGTCTTATGACACGGAATAAAATGTGCCATCTTCGAAAACCTGTCCACCACAACAAAGATGGAATCTACGCCTCTCTGTGTTCTTGGCAAACCCAACACAAAGTCCATGTTGATCGCCTCCCAAGGCCTCTCAGGTACGGGCAATGGCTGATATAGCCCGACGTTCTGCTTCCGGCCCTTCGCATGTTGACATATCCGACACTTGTCAACAAACTTCTTCACATCTGCTCTCAGGCCTGGCCAGAAATACGATTCACTGAGCTTGGCGAATGTTTTGTCATGCCCAAAATGACCTGCCAAGCCTCCGCTGTGCTTCTCTTTTATTAAATTCTCCCTCATGGAGCAATCTGGAATGCACAGTTGGTTTCCTTTGAACAACAATCCATCTTGGATCAAAAAGTCTATCCACGGGCTCTTGTCTCTGAGAACCGGGTTCTCAGCGGCCTTGTATGCTTCGCCAAAATCTGCGTCCCCTGCATACATATTCTTTAAATTTTCAAAACCTAAGGTTTTGACCCTGAACTCCTGCAGCACCAAACATTTCCGACTCAAGGCGTCAGCTACCTTGTTCGCAGTCCCCGAAATATGTTTGATCACGAATGTGAAATTCTGCATATACTCTACCCACTTTGCATGCTTCTGGTTCATCTTTTCCTATTGGCTCACGAATTGCAATGCGTGATTATTGTTGTACAAAACGAACTCCTTGGGTATCAAGTAGTGCCTCCACTTCTTCAGTGCTTGGATAATGGCATAGAATTATTTATCGTACGTGGAGTACTTTATCTTCGCGTCATCCAGCTTCTCGCTGAAATATGCAACAGGTCTATCGTCCTGACTCAGCACTCCTCCGACAGCATAACCGCTGGCGTCACACTTCACCTGGAAGGTTTTCCGGAAATCTGGCAGCACCAAAATTGGCTGCTCGGTTATCTTCCGCTTCAACAGACTAAATCTCTTCTCAGCCTCGGCTGTCCACTGAAAAATCTTATGCCGTTTTTTCACAGTGTCCATCATTGCAGCACTAATTCCACTGAAGTTTCGAATGAACTTCCTGTAGAAGCTTGCCAAACCATGAAGGATCCTTACCTCGAAAACATTCCTCGGCGACGGCCACTTCCTGATTACATCACCCTTCTCAGGATCCATCTTTAGCTTATTTTCCGAGATCACAAAACCCAGATATATGAGCTCCGTCTGCATAAACGAGCATTTTTTCAAATTGATCAGCAGCTTCTCCTGCTGTAACCTTCTCATCATAGTGGCTAAATGCCTCAAATATTCAGCTCTAGTGTTGCTGAAAATTAAAATATCATCTAGATATACCACAACAAATTTGCCAATGAATTCCCGTAGGACTTCGTTCATCAGCCTCATAAAAGTGTTGGGTGCATTTGTCAAGCCAAACGGCATGACCAACCATTCATACAAACCCTCGTTTGTCTTGAACGTTGTCTTCCATTCATCTCCCTCTCTCATTCAGATCTGATGGTATCCGCTCTTAAGATCAATCTTGGAGAAATAATTTGCCCCACTCAGGAAATCCATCAAGTCATCCATTCTCGGCAATGGAAACTGGTACCTGATGGTGATCTTGTTTATGGCCCTGGAGTCTGTACACATCCTCTAGCCTCCACCTTTTTTCGGGCTTAGTACCGTTGGAACGGCACACGGACTCAGACTCTCTCTCACCAGTCCCTTGTCTTGCAGATCCTGAACCTTCCTTTTGACTTCCTCGTTCTCCTGAGGCGTCAACCTGTACGCTGCCTTATTTGGCAAACTCGCCCCTGGAATAAGGTCGATATGATGACTTACACTCTTTATCGGTGGCAACGAACGAGGTAGTTCGTCCACGATGATATCAGCGAACTCTCCAAGCAGTTCCTGAATCTCATCCGGTAAGTCATCCACTCTTGTGCTTGTCAAGACAACCCTTGGTTTCCTGACAGCGAAGAATTGTGGATCTTCATCCTTCTCCAGTTCTGTGAGAAGTTCTTTTCCACTCATGAGAAGTATCTTGTTGCTAACTTGTGGTTTCACTTCCTTATCTTTTATCGACAACAGCTTATGATGTCTTCCATCCTTCTCCAGGGTGTACGTGTTCATCCTCCCATCATGAACAACGTTTCTATCATACTGCCATGGTCTCCCCAACAGTATGTGTCATACGTCCATGGGAATAACATCGCATAGGATCTCATCATGATAATTTCCAATTTTAAATTTTACTAAGCATTGGTTGGTGACACTTACCCGGTGTCCCTTCTGTAACCACGAGACTTTATATGGACTCGGGTGCTTAGTTGTCATCAGCTCCAATTTCTCCACCATTTCGGTTGCAACTAGATTATCAGTGCTCCCGCTATCAACGATGACTTTACATTTTCTGTCCTTGGCCGTACACGCTGTTCTGAACAGTCGACTTCTTTGCATTGAGCTGTCCACCTCCTTCTCGGGTGTCAAAAGAATTTTATGCATGCCTAGCGACCTTCCACTGTCCGCATATTCACCCTCAACATCACGCTTCTGCTGCGCCTCAACGATGTGAGCCCTTCCTCCATCTATCTTCCTTTCTGGACAGTCCACGGCTTTATGACCGTCTTTCCCACATGTAAAGCATGTGATGACTCCTCCTCTACCTCTTCCTCTACCTCGGGTACGAGGAAATGTGCTGGCATCAGCGAAATCTCCCTGCTGATCCTCTTGCTGTCTCCTTGGCTCAAAATTTTGCTGCCTCGCCTGTGAGGTTCCACCTCTCTCAGTTCTACCCTGAGGCCTCTTCCAATCTTCCCTGGGCTTCTGTGTTCTCTCTTGAACCACAACTTTTCCTCTAGGCTGGATTCTGCCTCGCCCTCGCTGACCCTGCTTGCGGCTCAACTTTTCTTCGGCCTTCAGATCCATCTGATACGCATCCTCAACTGTGCGTATGGTCAGCATGCTCAATTCATCCTGAATATCATACCTGAGGCCGTTCAGATATCTCGCCACCTTCTCGTCATCACTTTCTTGATGACCAGCTCGAATATTGAGCCTGTAGAACTCTTCGGTGTACTCCTTCATCGACATCAACTTCTGTCTCAGGTTCTGCATGCGCTTGAATAGAGTGATTTGGGAGTCCCTCGGAATGAACTTCGCCTTTATCTTGGCGATCATCCGATCCCAACTTTTGATCTTCTGCTTGCCTTTGGAACGTTTGTCTGCCTGCAGCTCATCCCACCATAAGGTTGCATGTCCTTTCAGTTTCGTGACGGCGTGCCTTACCTTCTTGTCCTCTTCGATATCCTCATAATCGAAGTAGGTGTCGAGCGCTCGGATCCAATCCAGCAACTCTTCAGCATTTAGACTCCCCTCATAAGTCGGGATGTCCATCTTTGTCTTCGATCTCATCCTAGAGATAGCTCTAATCAACCTCTCTGTCAAGGCATCTTCCGCGGAGACTTCTTCTTTAGCATGTCCAGCTTCCTCTTCTACCTCAGGATCGCTGAACTACCCTGCGTCGGTTCCACATCTCTGGGTAGTCTCCATATCCTCGAGTCTCGCCCTGAGATCTCGTATTTGACGTTCCATTTCAGCATTTCCTGCTCGCCTACCTATTCTTTGGGCGTCCCTGTCTTCTCGATCAGGTGACTGTCGCTCTCTCCTTGGCGGCATTACATCTACTTCTCTCGGCTACCTGAACAAAGAGAATTTCAATTCCGGGATCTGATACCACTTGGTAGCAACATAGCTCTCATAGCCGGCGGTCTCTCCACCAGGACCTTCACACTCCACGGCCCGAAGAGTCGATGCTCTTCCAACTCCTACTCGGGAGTTCTACACCCACAGTCTTCTCGGGAATCTCCCCTTCTTCTATCGGGAGATCGGACCTCGCGATGTCGCGAGACTCACGGTACTATCCCGTGAAATCAACCACCTAAGCTCCGATAGTCAAAGGTCAACCTCAGGGGATTTCTACTCGCGGCGCCGAGCCTTTACTTACAATTCCCTGAGTACCGAAACGCCGATCTGTCGGCCTCATGCCACCTGTACTCCACTGGATCTCCGGGGCCCACGCTACCATGTCAGCTTCGGGATTTTGCGGTTCGCGAACCCACGACTCCAAAGTTTCTACTGCCGAAATCCCCGAGTGCCAGAGTCCCGATACTCTGGATTCGTGCCACCTGTCCACACTCAGATCAACGGTTCTGACTAAATCGGGGAATCACACTTCGCGATTTCGACATGCATGGGATTATTGCACTCGCCCACCCCGATTTGCCGATATGTAATGCCGAAGGGTTCCTTCGCTGCCTGAGGGTTAACCTCCTCACTACTTCTCCCAGATCCAACGATCCTCGGGACTTCGCGAACATGCACGACGATTCAATTCGTCGATTCTCTTCCTCTACGAAGAGATCTCTGCTCCGCCACCTCTGTTCTGTGTGACCTCCACTGGGGTCGATTTCACCATGAACCAGAGGACTATTCCTTCTAAAATTCCTCGAACACACTCTCCGTGCTCTTTCTTCAATACCTTCCCAAAAGTGATGAAGTCTTTTGGGTCCCTGGGCACTCACGCTCGTAGGAACGACAACCTTCTCTCCTGAGCTTTGCTACTGAAGCTCCTCATCCAATCTGCACTCACCTGCACGACTGGGATAATTTCCAGTTAACCTGGGCAACAGAGAACAAAAGTCTAACTACTTAGCTTCCTCGACGCACTCTATGCGGAGGTCCTTCACTGCACTCGATGCAGGAATCTCACGGCCTAAGTAGAGAAACAATTGAAACTCATTCTCTCAGGTTTCTAACCTGATATGCAATCACATAAGCAACATATAACAGATATGCATAAAAGGAAGCAAGTAAACAAAAGCACAACATCAACAACACAAAGGTGTCAAACACATCCATGGAAATTGAATTACAACTCTTCTATTAATTCAATAACTATACATGGAGGGTTCCTGTACAAGCTTCTTCTTTTCTCTGCACTTTGCTTGCTCCTGTTCAATGTGAATCAGCCTCTTACAATGAATACAAGGGAGGGTGTCTATACTCTGTTTTCCCTCTCGAATGGTGAAACTGTCTAATCTACAGCTAACCCTATCTACCAGCATTAAAATCCTTAAATGCCTTCCTATCTATACATAATATTACAAATGCGCTTGCTTTGAATGCCTTTAGTAAACGGCGGCGTGACAA
Organism: Picea engelmannii; assembly: GCA_009831015.1. Lineage (NCBI taxonomy): Eukaryota > Viridiplantae > Streptophyta > Pinopsida > Pinales > Pinaceae > Picea > Picea engelmannii. The sequence goes on from ML780784.1 coordinate 358,830, forward strand.
TATCACGGTGAGATAAAAAATCCAAAAGGTTTGCTGGCTTGTCCAGCTGTACAATCTCTTCCTCCTCGCGCTGGTTCGTATAATGTATTGCGGATTCTCCTGCATCAATCACCAAATCAGAACAACACTAGAGGATCATCATAAGACTACATTTTCCACAGAATGGGGGTCATATCAATACATAGTGATTCCCTTTGGATTGTGATGCAAGAGCATCTCTCCACGTCAGCCAGCCAACCAACCACGTCAAGCGCGTGCATTCAAGATGAAGAGAGGTGCATCCCTCATCTTTTAATTCTGAATTGAATGTAATTAAATGTCTAAGTTGGTGAGATATAGAGATGTTCCTTTGCGTAGGCTGTAGATAAGATTGGCCATTAATGTTTGTATGGCTGAGATCTAGATCTGATTCTGGACTAGACAGCCCATTCAATGTAATTGAATAGGGTAGGTAGGTTGGAGGGAAGCGCTCGAAGAGCCCCCTCAGGTAAATGAGATTTTCATATCTCATTTTGTATGTAGTGGGAGAGTATGTGTGTAGATGAGTAGGAGTCTGAAAAGAGCCAAAGAGAGCTTGAGAACACCTTGTAATTACAGGCGTTTTCCATTTTTAAGATAAACAAAAGAGCAGTTTTTCCTGCATGTATTATGTGTTGAATGAATGTCCGTGAGTGTTCTTTTATGCTATAGATGTATAAAGTAGTTGTGCATTTGCAGGAGTGTGTTTGATTTCAGGTGAAGGTCTTTGAGGCTTCACACTAGGAGGGTGTTACAGAACACTGTGGGTTTTGATAGCCGTTCACAAAGGATGCACTTCTGAACTCTGTGGATTCAGACAAAGACGTGTTGCGGCACAAGAACTGGAGTCAAAAACTTAGGAGAAATACCTCAGGGTTGCTGAACACCTTGGAGGCAAGGTTGTGTGGGAGAAGACACAGTTGCAGACAGAATCTCTGAGGAGTTCTGTAGAGCTCTGCCAGGTGGGAATTGAGCATAGGCAGAGGGTGTTGAAGAAGAACTCTGTTGTGAGTTCAGAAAGGAGAACTAGAATCACTAAGGATTCTGTGAAGCTCTACCAGGTGGGCATTGAGAAGGTGCAAGGAGTGCACACAAGAAGGACTTTGTAGTCATTTCAGACAGAAAAAAGGAACAGAATCACTGAGGATTCTGAGAGCTCTGTCAGGTGGGCATTGAGTAGGTGTGCAGAGAGGCATAAAAGAGAAGAGAACTCTTTGAGTTCTGTATTTTGAAGGAAGAGTCCACTAAGGGATATTCACAGGGTTGTTTAACACCTTGAAAGGCTCAACAATAGGTTTCTTGAGTAGAAGGATAGCCAGGAGGGCATCCAATTTCTCCATCTGAGGGAGAAGGGAAGAAAGATTAAATCCCTTAGGGGTCTGAGTGTTTGCAGAAGCTCAGAAGAGATAACACCAGCGTGTGCATGAGAAGACTCTGCAGGAGTGCAGAAGTTGAAGAATCCTTCAAGGAGTTGAAGCAAATCTCAAGAGGAACTGCATTTTCATATGCGCGGCGAAGCTCAGAGTCGAGGAGTTCACAGAGGAAAAGGAGAACAAATTTTGAGGCCTTTGGGAATTGGAAATTCTTCCAAGTCTCGAAAGAAAGTACAAAATCTCAAGAGCGAGCACAACAGCCGTCGGATTGGTAGGAGAAGAAACCTATACCATTGAAGATTCCACATCCAGAGAGCATCATAGTAAGCGCACAGGAGAACAAATTTGAACTGTCAGATCTTGAGCAGATACTCATCAGTCGTCAGATTGGACAAGAGCTGCACGAGGTTTACCATCGATACTTTAGCCATCAACATATCGGGAGTCACGAGGACAAGAAATTTGAGACCGTCCGTTAGTGGAGACATGTGGCAGAGATCGAAGCATCGGGAGTTGGGATATCAGCATTCCTATGGGCAGAAGATCGGAGAAGTCCACTTTGAAAACCCCAGTATAATCTGAGCCATCCATTTGGGGAGACAGGTGTCAGAAATCCGAAGAGAGTTGGTATATTGGCTATCGAAAAATCGGAGTTCCTGAGGTTGAAAAAGTTGGGACATCACAAGTCTCAAAATCCCAAAGAAATTGGGACCATCCATCAGAGGAGGACGCGTGCTAGCAATCAGATCCATCGGGGAAAGTCCTGACAGGAAGTCATTGATTGGCAGTTGGGGTCATCGGGATATCAGGGATCCTGATGACAAGGTGTTTGGGCATTTCGGAATCGCGAAGTTTTAGCCAGAAGGGGCTAAAATGCATAAAGGGCATGCATCCGTGAGTTTTCTCATCGATGATCGGGAGTTCGAGGGGATAGAGGTTCGTGACATCGAGGATCGCGAAACCCTGAATCCCAATAAGGTGATAAGGCTGCGGTCTTATGGGAACTAGTCACATGAAGTGGAGAGTCTATCCAGGGAGGGGCTAAGACCGAAAGAGAGCTCATCGGAGATCGGGGATTCAAGAGCATAGGAACTCTTGACGTCGGGGACAACAAAACCCCGAAACCTGAAACTAAGATCATGGAAAGAGCGCGGTCATGTGGAGAAGGCCGTGCGAGTGAAGAAAAGGACCTGTGGATCAGTTTTTGACAGAGATTCCATTCGGGATCCAAGGAGCTGCTTCAACTCAAAAGGAATTTGAGTGATCCTTAAGACCAGGAGGTCAGGCGCAGAGACCCTGTAGGGTAGGCTGAGGAGCGTCACGCCATCAGATTGAAAAATTCCCCTCTTGTTTTTTCAAAAGTAGTCATAGATACATTTAAATATTTTATACATAAGTTTTTAGAGGTTTATCTGGATTATTTGAAAGTATTTAGCCTATTGAAAGATCATGTTGAAGTTTTAAGATTAATGCTAGACAAGTGTAGACAATTTCAAATCTCTTTGAACATTAAAAAATGTATATTCAATGCACCATTTGAAATTTTTCTAGGGAATGTGGTTTGTAAACAGGGTTTGTTGGCTTACCCTACAAAGATTGTTGTCATTGTTAATTTACCACCACCTAAGTTAGTGCATTGTTGTCATTGTTAATTTACCACCACCTAAGTTAGTGCACCAATTAAGAGATACACTATGTCATACATGCTACTATAGAAAGTTCATAAAGAGCTACGGAGAGATGATTGTGCCAATGAACAAAGTGTTAAAGAAGGATATGATTTTTTAATAAAATGATGAATGCCAACCATTTTTGGACATATTAAAAGAGAAAATTGTGGCATCACCAATTCTAATGTTTCTATTTTGGTCAAAAGAGTTCCTCTTCAATCCTAATATGTGAAATATTCTGTGAAAAATTTGGTAGACTATTTTTCTATGAAACATTTGGTAGACTATTTTTCTCCTGCTCTCTTTTCTCTAAAATGGCAATCCTGCAAGAAAATTTAGGAATAGAATATTAAATTTATTTATTAAGCAGAAAATACCACATCATATGCATATAAAGTTAAATTGTTTGACTGTATTGTTTGAGGATGGACAATAGGTTGTAACATAGGTAGACGATATATTTTTATTATATAAAAATATAAATGTATAGATCTGTGGTAGAGTTCTATTCAATATAAAACATAGGTATTTTCTGGTTTAAATTACCCAGGGAAAATCAGCACTTCTACAGGATCCCCAATCTCAACGGCTTACGTAGTATGACACGTTAAATCTTATCTGACTAAAAAGGTTACAAAATCTGTAACTGAATCGTGTACGACTTCACAATTAATGATTTTATATCTAATTTTGATTTTTTCAAGTTATTTAACTGAAACTGTTTACAATAGTATGATGACTAGCCAACGTTTTGGTTTTTCAACACAATTATATTTTTCCGCCATGCTAATATCCTACTTCCAGCTCATTTCTTTTGCTTCTTATACATCCGAGGGATTCGATCTAATGACTTCTCTGGTTTCTTGTTTTTCTTTATTTTTATTTTTTACGTTTTACCATGGACTATTTTGCAGAGCTTTATAACGTCCAAACGAAAAATTGTAAGGAGGCGAATATGGCCTTGGTCAATGGATTTATTGTGTCGTTTTTGTTTTTTAATACGATTTTTAATAAAAGATCATAAATCTATAAATTGCCTGCACTAATCATCCACCATATTTTACTAAGCTTGAGTTGAGTTGCAAAGTAGGTAGTTCCTATCTATCGTTGCTCTTTATGGTTGCTCTTTTCCCAAACAGCTAATCACTATGCAGCTGGAGAACTTGTCAGGAACTATAATTTGAAAACGCATGAAAATCAAAAGTGAGAAAACATGATTAGCTATAACGGACGGAGGGAAACTATCTATTTGTAATATTTGAAATAGAAACTGAAAAAGCATGATAATAAACTCATAAACGCAAACGCAGGGATAAACTGAACGTTTGGGAATTTGTGAAAATCAAAAGTGAAAAAGCATGATAAGGGAAAAATCATAATAAGTTCAAAGGATAAGTTCTAACCTAATTTTTTTTTATGTAACCAATTGTTCGTTGGTTTTTCAGTAGTTAGTTTAATCTGTCGGCCCCATCTTTGCTGATGAATTTAGGGTTCATTATTATTCTAACCCCAATAATAATTCTGCTAAATTTAGATTATTTGTCTCTTATGCTTAATGACTTTGATTTTGAACTTTATATACCCATTAAGTATTATTTTTTTCTTTTTAACTGAACATCTACAATTCAGTAAATAAATTTAATTTGAAACAGTAAAATATAAGCACATTGTTTTGTGTTTAGCTTCTTTTTTAATATTTTTTTGTTTAATTTTATTTTAAATTTTTTCAAGAATTGTTGAATTTACAGAATTTAATAGTTAATTTTGTATATAATTTTTATATTATAATTTTATTTAAGTATTTATTTGTATTTATTGTTTATTTTCATTTAATTAATTTAGTAGAAAATTTAATTTAATTAATTAAGTAAATAGAAAATTTGTATAGAATTCATTTAATTAATTAAGTAAATAGAAAATTTGTATACAGTTCTATGTGTACATTGAATATTTTATTGTGTTTTGTTTTGAGTTAAAATATTTATTGTTTGTTATTTTTTTTTTATTGTAGATCAAAACTATATTTTTTATTTTATTGTGTTTTGTTTTAACTTAAAATATTTATTATTTTTTTATTTTTCATTGTAGATAAAAACTATATTTTTTAATTTTTTTATAAATTCATTATTTATGTTAGTTATTTTATATGTGGTAACTTATCTTTTTTTAAGTGTGTGATGTAAATTTATTATATGTTTGTTGTGATTTTGTTAATTTATTTGAATTGCTTTGTATTTTCTATTAAAACTATGTAATTTTTACTTTAATTAACATAATGGATCCATGATTTTGTATTCCATATTCAAAAATGGATTTGAGTAAGTTGTATATTGTTATATTATAAATTTGTTCGAAGAATTATTTTTATTTTATGCAAGGAAGTATTATGTGAGGCTTGGGCCTTGGGTTATATAAAGGCTTAGGCTTAGGTTTAGGATTATTATTAGAGATTTGAACTGAAGGTTCGACTATGATAGGGTAACGTGGCTTATTTAGGTTAGGCTAGATCAGTCTATGTAGGTTAGAGTAAAGCAGGCTACACTAGGTTAAGGTGATATGGGATATGTTAGGTTGGCATAGCCTAGTAGGTTATTGTAGGGTAGGTTATATTAGGCTAAGTTAGGGTAGGCTAAGATAGGATAGGTTAGAGCAATCTAAGCTAGGATAGGTTAGGTTAGGTTAAGCTATGCTAGGCTAGGCAAGGTTAGTTTAAGGTAGGTTAGGTTAGGTTATATTAGGGAAAGGTTAGGATAGGCTAGGCTATATTAGGGTAGGATAGACTAGTCTAGCTAAAGGTAGTCTATGTTAAGATACACTGACGTAGGTTAGGACAAGTTCAAGTGGGCGAGGCTAGGCTAGGTTGAAGGTTAAGCCAAGTTAAATTAGGTTAAACCAAACTAGTTTAGGGTAAGGTTAGGCACTATACTTTAGGGTTACCTTATCTTAGACTAGGTTAGGATAGACATCAGAGAAAGGGAAGGATGAAGAGAGAGGAGGGGTCAGGAAGAGGAAGGGTCAGGTAGGGGGACGGAGGGACGAAGATAGGGAGAGAATGTTGGGGAGGAGAAAGACAAGGGGATAGAGAAAGAGGTGGGTAGAGAGGGATATAGGGGGGGAGAAAGGGAGGGACATGGA
>ML780784.1:367753-381511 GCA_009831015.1 Picea engelmannii
GGGGGTGGGAGAGAGAGGGAGATAATTCAATACAATACATGAAAGAAAACTAAACACTGCATGTTGGGAGTGAGAATGACCAAAAATAGAAGAACAGAGATAAAGTAGCATACAAAAAAGTGGAGTATGATAGAGAATTAATCAAGGGACTTACTAAAGAAAGAAACATGCAAATAATACCTCATTATCACTTTTAGAGAACAAGAGCTAAGGAGAAGAAGTTGAGAAAACACACAAAGTGACCAATTATCCCCAAAGGTTTTAGCATTGATATAGAACACAAGAGTTAATAAATTACAGTATGGTGCCACCAGAGGTTGGAGAACTCACCCAAATCTCAAGGAAGACCCACATCAATACAATATCACCAAATACACAAGAACTAGAAGTGGAAAACACTAGTGTACAAGCAGGAGTTGTGGACGTCGATGGGATTCTGTCACTGAAACTAGTTAGGCCAACATCATTCTAAGTACATGAGCCAGAGAAGATGAATGTGGATTCAAATATGGAATAAAAATAACCCATTACTCATAGTTGGGTCTAGGAGCATCGCAACAGAAAAATGGGGAGGATGAGGGAAGAATAGAGTTTGACATGCCTAGGTCATAGGTCGAATCAATACATGAACTAGTTTAAAAACATCACTAAGAAAAGAGTAAGACGTGAAAGTATAATATTTTATAGGTGAGCCAGATTCAGATGCATGTCAGGAAGCAGCGCCATCCACTGCAATTGGAAATGGAAACACGAAACAATCGGTGCATATATCACACTGTAAACAACTAGAGGTCATGATAACACTACCATGCATTCTAGAAGGAGTGAAAATTCTACCTAATATTGTAGGATGGGTATAAAAAATAAGGTATTCAGGCCATGACGTAACGGATAAAGATAAATTTCAAGAATTGGGTCCACAGGTATACATGGAAAGAAAAGGGATCAGTGTGACATTAGTACCAATACCTGAACCAAAGTAATGGATAATAGGTTTATACAACATAGGGATAATGGACTTAGTACATATCCCTCATTTTCGATGTGGCAAGGATATGAATAATTGCATCAAAAAATTATTGGAGTTAGTACATGGAGATATTTTATGGTTAGACAGGCCCATATTCATTGGTGTAGACCTAATTAGGTAGATCACAGCTCTTCCCACAAGTGGTGAGAAACCTAAATAATATATGGATGATAAAACTAAGAAGAAGACCCTGGCAGAGGAAATGAAGAAAACATATGGCACAGTGAGAGGGTCTAGGGGAATTGTGATTAATAAGATCAACGAACCTGCGAAAAGGTTGAAAATGAATCTAGTCGAATGTATGTTTCTAAGAAAGTTTCATAAGGAGGAGGCTCGAGTAGGGGTGATCGTAGTAGTCACGTAGTGCATGAAGGGGACTCTACTTAGTTGTAGTTCATATGTAGTGAAATTATTTATTGATGGCTGCAAATATGCACAAGACTTGGGGATAGAGTTTCATTACACATGGTTTATCATAATCATAACACTCATAGGATGGAGGCACGCCAATTTTTTTTTTTTTTTTCAAATGATAGGAAAGTGTTTCCTATTAGAGTATGTATCATTGTGGAACACCTCAACCACAAAATAAAGGAAGGCCTCTATAAGTGTAAGATACATGGATAATCCCACCAGAAGTGGTGGAGGAACACAAAAAGATAGCCTATTTTTAGGTCTCAAGGCACAATGTATGAATCAAGGACAAAAGGGATCCAAAGAAGAAATGGTTGAACATAAGGTATTGCGTCACTGGAGAGTAATTTCAATGGTCCGTGAAGGACTATCCAGATGAGTGGAAAGTAAAAATGAAATCAAAGAAGGGACATAAAGGGAAACAACCAGTAGAAGCTGACACATTAGAAAAAACCAGGATTTCGACAAAAAATACCAGGAAATTTGTACAGTGCAGAAAGGATAATTTAGGAGGTTTTATAGTAAGAAAACCAATACAATAGAAAAACATTCCAAAGCCACCTCCATAGGAAAAAATTCACACCGAAGCCACCAACAAAAGATAACAATGGAAGAATAAAACTAATGGAAGAACACAAAAGGAAACAACGGTTCCGATATAGGAGGAACAAATAGGAGGATACATCACAAATATAGAGATACCTACAAATTCAACACAGATAGAGACTCTACCATAGAAGAGACCTCTGTCGCAGGAAGGAGGATAGACAAAAAATATGAAGGTGCATAAAGATGTCCCAAAATTTACTGTAACATAATATGATGCAAAGATGGTAGTAGAAAAAGTACAAGACCACATAGCAGAGTCATGGGATGAAATGGTGAAAAAAAGAGAGGAAATAATAAAGATATTATCATAAATTAAGGAAACGTTGGTGCAACTTCACCTTAACGAAATACAACAGAAAGGAAAGGTGCAACCACAACATATTGTTGAGGAAAAGGTAGTGCCAACGCAGGAAGCATTATAGATCATAGCATCAGGGAGTCATATTCAGGGATGATTTTAAGGATGGAAATTTATTTTAAAATGTAGAAACCTTGGTGAATCTTAGCAATCCTTCATATGCCAACATTAAATGTTTGGCGATTTTTTTGTAAAAATTTTCAAATTTTATATAGTTTGTATAAAAGTTTGGCGATTTTTAAGATAAAATAATTTTATCCTATAGAATTTGGGCAAATAATTTTTAGAATAGCGAATCATTTTTTGGGAAAAACCATGGAAAATTAGCCCATGAGAGAAATTTAGCCCCTAAAATCATCCCTGGTCATATTTTTCCTATCACTCAATATATGATGCAGTTAAAAGAGGAGACAACACGTAAAAAACTAATCGAGATAGATCATTTTCACTTGGATTTTCCTAATAACCCCATGAAAACATTGTACAAATTGCAAGTTAGTGTCGCACAAGAACTCCAATCTATAGAAGGTGCAGATGCAATGGAGTTACAAACAGATAAGGATATCAATAACACATTGAACATAAATATCAAGGAAATATAGGCTGAGAAGAAAAAGGTAAAGAAGTGCATTGGATAGATAGAGGAGTGCATTGAAGAGGTCTTTAAGTAAAATACACAAAACACATAATAAGGGACACACTTACAGACCGAGGAGACAATTGGGAAGATTATGGAGGCATTGGAAGATTACAAGAGTCATATAACAGAGTTGATGGAATAGTTGAACTAAAGCAAACCACCATAGGTGGGATCACAAAGAGTAGGAGGATATAGGGAACATAAAGGAAATGGCATAAAGTGTTAAGAATATTGCATACTTATATGAGAAAAGTGCACAACTTTGGATAAGTCTGCAAGAAAATGAAAAGTTGCACGCACTAGAACAAAAGTAGGAAAGCGTCAATTCAACCTCCTAAGAGTTGAAGAAGAAGAAAGAGGATATGAACATTTAGGAGAGGCTCAGGAGCATGCAAGAGCTCAAAAATTTACAAGCAAACACAAAAAATGTGTAGACATAGAAGAAGACAAGGGAGGCTCAACTAGAGCCACTACAGGAACAAGAAGAGAAGATATTAAAAAAAATGGATGTAACCAAGGGCCAGATGGAAACTCTTAAGTTGGAGGCTGAAGAGATGATGAGGGAGTATATCATAACGTAGAATGTAGAGTTTGTTGCAAACAAGGGAGCACAGGTGAAAATGGGAGAGTGTGTATGACGGGAGAGAGTGTATGATGGGGAGAGAGGGAGAGGTTGAGAGAGAGAGAGAGGGAGAGGGACAAATGGAGAAATATAGAGTAAAAGGGATGGAGAGAGATAGAGGGAGGGAATTAGAGATGGATAGAAAGAGAGAGAGAGAGAGATTGTGGGGTGGGTGGTGGAAGAGAGAGGGGAGTGTAAAGACTCCTCTTTCCATCCATTTTTTTATTTTTTTTTAATTTCCATCATCAAACGGTTACTTGTGCGTTTATACTTAGAATTTTTATTGTAAATATTTGAGTAAATGTTTAATTGATATTCTTATTTGATATTCTTATTTAATTGTCATGGTGTTTACATGAGAAGATAAGTACCCATTGTTTCTCAATAACATGTGTCAATTATTCCATCATACCTATCATCAACATTACATGAGTCTTCTCTTCTTCGAAGGTATGGAAACTTACTTTATTAAGTTTTTCTGCTATGTTTTGATTCATACAATATTGTAATTTTACTTATCCAAATCTACACAAATGATTGTAGTTACATAGGAACAATCTATAGCTCTAAATGATTGTAGTTACGTAGGAACAATCTATAACTCTAAATATTTGGGGAAGTCTTGTATTTTTTATAAGTAAGATTTCATTTTATGATTGTTGAAACTCTTATTATATCATTGTTCACGGGATCAGTAAGTCTTTTTCTATGACCTTAAGGTCATTTATTAAACCACCCAATAGTAAATTTCATAACTAGGTTGAATATGATTCTCAACCCATTACCCTAAGTCAAAAACCATACATTGGGAAATGCATGTAACCTTTCATTTATCACAATATTATGTAATATCAATATTCCATTTAAGAGAGAGGACCAAAATATTCTCCATTAATTAAATCTTAGTGATAGATATCAATTAAAAATTCTCCATTAAATAACTTCATCTCACACACTCCAAATCCAATAAGTGGACTCCTATTAGTGTAATAATATAATAACGTGTAATGAAAAATATCTATAATCCCAAACCAATACCAAAAATGGGATGAAAGAAAATTCTAAAGAAAGAAAAAAACAAAGAAATAGAGAGGATAAAGGTAGGGATTTGAAAAGACATTCCATGCATTAAAAATACAAAAATGAGTTCTTGAATTAATATATATATATATATATATATATATATATATATATTTTAAATAAAAAGGGGTGGAACCTATTATATTAGAAAAAAAAAGTATACAGTGACTGGTGATGACGCCAACTGTCCTGCCTGAGCAGGAAACTAGGACATCTAGGTCTCCTGTGCCAGGTGCAATTCTGTTATCAAAATATACATATGGATTCCCTGCCCGAGGGAAACCATGGTTGTTATGCTAACATGTTTCAAAAAAGAGACCATATTCATACATAAGGAAATTGAACACTCTAACTAAACTGAGACAACAGAGATACTTATAACCAGAAGCTTCGGTGAATCTATTTTCTCGTGCTTGTCTGTTCTTGCCTCTTCTAATGCCAGCCTGCTGGAAGTGAGTATGCCTGCACGTACGATGGCAACTGTCGCTTCAAAAGGTTCTTGGAGTGGGCTGCAAAGATCATGTCCAACCTTTGGTCCATTCTGGCGAGAAAAAAAGATAGGTCATCCATTAGACCTCAGAGCTCAAAAATGAGTGGTATTTGCCATAGTTCAGAGAAGGAAGGTTGGTCCAATCCTCTGTTGTCGGTGGAAGCCCGTGTGCTGGAGTCCCTCGCTGCTCCTGTGTTGGAGTCCCCCACTGGTTGGGTCAAAAGTCCTGTTGGCTCCGCCATCCCTGTGGTGTCATCGGCAGGGGATTCCTCCCCCCCAATACAGGGTGGGAAGAGGTCCTCTGTGATAGTGGTGTTGGGGTTCCACAACGTGGCTCCGAGCGGTGGCTTGCTTTCCTCTTCTCGTGCGATGGGAGGGTGGCTCTTCATAGCCTCCTCCAGGCTAATTTCCTCTACAATTTCTATGGGAGGTGACCAAGGTCGTTGTTTGCGTCGGGTGGATGCTAATGCAAGTGCTCGCTCAAAGTTTCGTATGCTCTTGCACCGAGATTCATCCCTATACCAAGCAGCCCCTCTGCGCGATTTCCCTCTGAGCCTGGGCATGGTGGAGACCCTGGGAGGAGTCCGAATGGGCGGAGGTCGGAATTGCAACTTGGCCTCTCCTTTCTCAAACTCTGGTGGAGGTCGGAATTGTAGCTCAGACAGAGTGAACGCTACGAGGGGCCAATGCAGCTCTACCCGATCCATTACCATGATAAAACACCAAACTGTTGTAGCTGCCAAGGCCATTAACGCTGGGTGGTTAGTGCTTTGTCGACTGGTACCTCTCCCTTGTGCGAGAGGGCTCATCAACTGGAGGTGCCTGGTGCAGTCCATGGCCTAATTAATAGTCGGAGGGTGCTTGCCAGTTGATTCCATAAATGGGCGTCTCGACGACCTCCTGCGTGCCCGCTGATCCTCACGTATCACCCCATCTGGGGGGAGAAAATATCTATTAGCTAAGTCTTGGCACTTCATGAAGATGTCTGAGTGATCCGGGGTGTGGTCCACCCAGCAGGAGTATTCAACTTCCCTTTTGACTGCTTCATTTGCTAGGAAATCTGCGACTCGATTTGCCTCTCACTTCACATGGGAAGGCACAATGATGAAAGCAGGAGTGAGGAGGTTTTTAAAGTCTTCTAGCATTTCAGAGAGGTGCCATCTTGGTGAGATATTAGAAGGCAGACTCTCATTTAGAATCTTGGTGATTAGATGAATGATGACCTGTGAGTCTCCTTCTAGGACTATATTGCAGTGGTCTTTCTCCAATGTTGCTTGCAAACCTCTCAATAAGCCTGTTAGCTCTGCAACATTATTTTTCGTTTCCCCTAGGAAGCTTGCTAACAGCCCCATTATCTTTCCTTATGAATCTCTGACCACTACTCCCCATCCTGCTGTTCTCGGGTTGCCTTTGGCTGCCCCATCAAAATTTATTTTGATGAAGTGGCCATAGGGGGGGACCAGGTGACGGGGCTGGTCTAGGGGTGTTTGTTGATCCTCATGGCTGAGTGATTGGAGGGGAGGGGATGCCAATGTTGTAGGATGGATTTTTGATCAGGGGTGCACTTTAGGTCCTCCATTTTCGAGGGGTTGCACCTGATTGTTTCCTTGATTAGCAAGCTGATAGTCTCCCATGTGGCCGCTGGCGGGGAGGCTTGCAAGTGGAAAATTCTTATGTTTCTTTCCTTCCAGAGCTGCTAGAGGATGAATCCTGGTAAAATATACCAGATGTGATTTAGGAGCATTCTTTTGAATGATATGTTGTCCCAGTGTTCTATTGTATCATTTATACTGCTTCAGTGTTGCCCAGACTTGCACATGATTTGTGCACTTTGATCCCATACGCTTTGTCTGTAGCTGCATCGATTGAAGAGATGTTCCTTGGTTTCTTCTTGCTGATGGTAGAGCACATAGAGGAAGGGTCCAATGAAGCATCGTTTCCTGAGATTGTCCCAAGTTAGAGCCCTATTGTGCACTACTAGCCATAGGAAGGTGGAGACCTTAGGACAGAGAGCTAAATTCCAGACTTTGTTCCAAATGGGCTCTTTGTCTTCAACTTGGGGGTGGCTGTAGATGGTATAGGCTTCCTTTATTGTGAAGGTCCCAGCAGTGGAATACTCCCATCTCAAAATGTCTAGCCCTTCTCTCGCTGGAATTTTGCGTCATTTAGCTTGGGTGCGCCAGCTTCCTAGGCTGAAATTTTCAGGGACGCCAAGGTCTTGGTGAGATAATTTCCATTGACGCCAGTGCAGGTGTTTCCCTTGAGGTTTCCAAAGATCCTTGACTTTCAGGGAGGCTTGTGGGTCAATGGATTCTCTAAGGGAAGCTAGGTCTTATATTATCATCCCACAATCTACATAATATTTTCAAGACTCTGGTGTTTAGATCTCATAGTCTGCATGATATTTTCAAGATTTTAGTTTTTAGATTAAAAATATAGTTAGCTTCAAGAAATCTAAATTCAAATTACACATGCAAAGTTTAAATTGAAATGTTATTATCTTCCAATTGTCAAAATCAAGATTTAACCTCCCATTCCATTTTCACATTAAGATTGAAGAATACTCTTATTTTCAAACATTCCAAATTAAAATTCTAGTTTACAAGGGAAATAATATGATCACAGAGAAGTGTTATCATCTAGCAAAAGGAAAAGTTACCAAGTTTGAATTCAAATATAATACAATATGAAAAAAAAAAAAATATTCTACAACCAAAGTTTCTCTTATAGCTAATCAAACGACATGGTGTATCTATCACCCAACTTGGGGCAAGAAATCCTTGAGCATCCAATCCGCCCTACTTATTTTGGATTTTGGGCTATCTCTTGTGGGAGAGATAGACCTCTCTCAAATCTCTGCATGCGCTTAAGTGATGGTCGGGTATTTGGATCTTCTTATTACAAAAACTACCAGCTAGAGCGATGTGTATAGTTTCAAAGTAGTTTTGTTTTAGTTGGTGACATCACAAAAGGCTCGAATCTAAGTGCAATTTTTCAATCTTTATTTTGAAATTTATATGAATCTTTTTTTTTCCTTATGTCAAAGTATTTTTCTTATTAAACACATCATTTTGTGTATTTAATATGAGATATTGTGAATATTCTTTTACTTACATATTGTGAATATTCTTTCACTTGAAACTCTTTAATATTTTATTTAATAGTTATTATTTATATGATATTACAAAAGATATAATTATATATTAAAACACATCATTTTCAATGTCTTTAATATTGTGAATTTTTTTTCACTTGAAACTCTTTAATATTTATTATTTATATCATATTTCAAATAATATAAGAATATATTAATATTTTGTTTAATATTTATTATTTATATGATATTAAAAAAAATATAATTATATATTCAAAATTATGTGTAATAAAAATAACAAAATCCCATAAAAACTTAAAAAATAAGTTTTTAAAATATTATGGATTTCAAATTTTTAAGATAAACACTTTATAAAATATTATTAATATGACATATTAAATTATCATTATATTTTATATTTCATTTTATGTTTATATTTGCTTCAATTAAGCTATTGCATACATATTTACTTTTATAATTATAAGTTAGCATATCTGATTGAATTAGACAAGTTGAATTATATTAAATTTTATATTGCATTTTACTTAGATTGGATTAAGTTATTATATACATTTTTAATTTCATGATTATAAAATAATATATCTAATTGAAGTTAAATATTTTTATTAAAAAAAAAAAAAATGGGTTGAAGTTTTCATTGACATTGGTAATATGTAGAATTGACAAGTGTAAATTCTTTGTAATTGGGTAATCACCCAACACCATGTGTTTTCTTTCGAAATTTCGAAATTTGAATTTAAATTCTTAAAAGATAACAATTATAACGTTGATAGTGACAGAATTATAAATTCAATGGTTAGTTTGAATTCGTATGACATTATAACGGATAGTGAAATTCAACGATCTCCTTCTGTTTATCATTTTATTTGCTTTGTTTTTTTGTTTTTTCTTTCCATTCTAGAAGTGGGCTTAGCTCTTTGCTTTTTGTTTTTTTTCATTCTGGAAGTGGACTTCGTTTTTTGCTTTTATATATTTTTTTTTGCGTTCTGGAAATGGCCTTCGCTCTTTGCTTTTATCTATCTGTTCACTCTCTCAGGGATTATTGGGAAGCACTATTTTCTTTGTGTGTTTGTGAGGTGGAGCGTTCTATTGTGTGTATGTCTGCATTCCTTGATCTTTCAGAAAGCAAGATCACGGGACCTATTCCGAAGACTTTCATGCAGCTTAAATGCCTACCCCTACAGAACCTGATGAAAGCATGAGCCGAAGGGTTCTCTGATGAATTGTAGCCCTGCTGAAGCTACGAACCTTGATGTTGTGGAATAAATCTCTGCGAGCACCCTCCTGTGAAATCTCGACAGAGTCAAAAGCTTACATGGGGTAATAATTTCACCCGAACTATTCCACCCAATTTTCGGTAATATTTCCATGGATTTCAATGAGTTTCCCTCCCACAAGTTCTTCAACTTTTCGTACAACAATCTGTTCTTTGCCAAGCCTTTTTCAAGCACATGAATCCTAGTGCTTTTGTTGGTAACAAATTGTATGATCGAACATGGGAATTGAAGCTTCGATTATCTTTTCTTGGTTGAACGAGTAATGATCGAACATATAATGCATAGACACACTCAAAAGAAGCAACTCCAACTCAACTCTCCAGTTTTCAGGTACATTTTTTTCTTGCTCTATTTTCTCTAAAATGGCAATCCTGCAGGAACATTTAAGAATAGAATATTAAAGTTATTTATTAAGAAGAAAATACCAGAACACCATATGCATATAAAGTTAAATTGTTTGACTGTATTGTTTGGGGATGGACAATAGGTTGTAAGAGAGGTAGATGATAAATTTTTATTATATAAAGATATAAATGTATAGATCCGCGGTAGAGTTGTATTCAATATAAAACACAGGTATTTTCTACTTCAAATTACACAGGGAAAATCAACACTTCTACAGGATCCCCAATCTCAACGGCTTATGTAGTATGACACGTTAAATATTATCTGACTAAGAAGGTTACAAAATATGTAACTGAATCGTGTACGACAACTTCACAAAGTATGATGACTAGCCAACGTTTTGGTTTTTCAACATAATTATATTTTTCCGCCATGCTAATATCCCACTTCCAGCTCATTTCTTTTGCTTCTTATACCTCCGAGGGATTCGATCTAATGACTCCTCTGGTTTTGTTTTTCTTTATTTTTATTTTTTACACTTTACCATGGACTATTCTGCAGAGCTTTATAACGTCCAAACGAAAAATTGTATGGAGGTGAATATGGCCTTGGTCAATGGATTTATTGTGTCGGTTTTAGTTTTTAATACGGTTTTTAATAAAAGATCCTAAATCTCTAAATTACCTGCACTGATCATCCATCATATTTTATTAAGCTTGAGTTGAGTTGCAAAGTAGGAAGTCCCTATCTATCGTTGTTCTTTATGGTTGCTCTTTTCCCAAGTAGCTAATCACTATGGAGCTGGAGAACTTGTCAGGAACTATAATTTGAAAACGCATGAAAATCAAAAGTGAAAAAACATGATTAGCTATAACGGAAGGAGGGAAACTATCTATTTGTAATATTTGAAATAGAAACTGAAAAAGCATGATAATGAACTCATAAACGCAAACGCAGGGATAAATTGACTTTGGGAATTTGTGAAAATCAAAAGTGAAAAAGCATTATAAGGGAAAAATCATAATAAGTTCAAAGGATAAGTTCTAACCTAAAAATTTTTT
Source organism: Picea engelmannii (assembly GCA_009831015.1). Taxonomy (NCBI): domain Eukaryota; kingdom Viridiplantae; phylum Streptophyta; class Pinopsida; order Pinales; family Pinaceae; genus Picea; species Picea engelmannii. The sequence continues at coordinate 378,795 of ML780784.1, forward strand.
TATGTAACCAATTGTTCGTTGGTTTCTTAGTAGCTAGTTTAATCTGTCGTGCCCATCTCTACTGATGGAATTTAGGGTACTTTATTATTTTAACTCTAATCATAATTCTGCTAAATTTAGATTAATTGTCTCTTATGCTTAATAGCTTTGACTTTGAGGCTTTATATACCCATTAACTATTATTTTTTTCTTTTTAACTTAACATCTGCAATTCAGTAAATAAATTCAAATCCAAACAGTAAAATATAAGCACAACAGAAATTGAAATGCCTATTTTAATTGTTTTGTGTGTTTTTTTTTTTAATATTTTTTTTGTTTAATTTTTTTTTAAATTTTTTGAAAAATTGTTGAATTTGCAGATTTTAATAGCTAATTTTGTATAATCCAAATGCTTCAGCTATTTTTAAACATTTAGAAATAAAATTTAACAAACAAAAAATTGTGATTTAGTACAAATTTATATAACAATATTACAACTAAAAACCAAAATATAAAACAAATAAACAAAGGCTAATTAAATTTTTAAGACAAAAAATTATATAATTTTTATATTATAATTTTATTTAAGTATTTATTTGTATTTATTTTTCATTTTCATTTAATTAGTGAAGTAAATATAAAATTTGTATATAGTTCATTTAATTAATTAAGTAAGTAGCAAATTTGTATAGAATTGATTTAATTAATTAAGTAAATAGAAAATTTGTATATACTTCTATGTGTACATTGAATATTTTATTGTGTTTTGTTTGGAGTTAAACTATTTATTATTTGTTATTTTTCATTGTAGATCAAAACTATATTTTTTTTTTATTGTGTTTTGTTTTAACTTAAAATATTTATTATTTGTTATTTTTCATTGTAGATAAAAACTATATTTTATAATTTTTTTATAAATTCATTATTGATGTTAGATATTTTATATGGGGTATCTTATCTTTTTTTAAGTGTGTGATGTAAATTTATTATATGTTTGTTGTGATTTTGTTAATTTATTTCAATTGCTTTGTATTTTCTATTAAAACTATGTAGTTTTTACTTTAATTATCATAATGGATCGATGATTTCGTATTCCATATTTAAAAATGGATTTGAGTAAGTTCTACATTGTTATATTATAAATTTGTTCTAAGAATTATTTTTATTTTATGCAAGGAAGTATTATGTGACGCTTGGGCCTTGGGTTATATAAAGGCTTAGGCTTAGGTTTAGGATTATTATTAGGGATTTGCACTGAAGGTTCAACTAGGATAGGGTAACCTAATCTATCTAGGTTAGGCTAGATCAGTATATGTAGGTTAGGGTAAAGTAAGCTACACTAGGTTAAGGTGATATGGAATAGGTTAGGTTGGCATAGCCTAGTAGGTTATTCTAGGGTAGGTTATATTAGGCTAAGTTAGGGTAGGCTAAGCTAGGATAGGTTAGGGAAATCTAAGCTAGGATAGGTTAGGTGAGGTTAAGCTATGTTAGGCTAGGCAAGGTTAGTTTAAGGTAGGCTAGGTTAGGTTATATTAGGGCAAGGTTAGGATAGGCTAGGCTATATTAGGGTAGGATAGACTAGTCTATCTCAAGGTAGTCTATGTTAAGATATACTAAGGTAGGTTAGGACAAGTTCAAGTGGGTGAGGCTAGGCTAGTTTGAAGGTTAAGACAAGTTGTATTAGGTTAAAACAAACTAGTTTAGGGTAAGGTTAGGTAGTATACTTTAGGGTTGTTTTAGGTTAGACTAGGTTAGGATAGACTTCAAAGAAAGGGAGGGATGAAGAGAGAGGAGGGTTCGGGAAGAGGAAGCGTCGAGTAGGGGGGCAGGGGGACAAAGATAGGGAGAGAATGTTGTGGAGGAGAAAGAGGGGGGATATAGAGAGAGGGGGTAGAGAGGGATATAGGGGTAGAGAAAGGGAGGGACATGGAGAGAGAGAGTGAGGGAGGGAAAGAGAGAGGAAGATATAGGACAAAGGTAGCGAGAGAGAGGGTGGAAGTGTGTGTGTGTGTGTGAGAGAGAGAGAGAGAGAGAGGGATATAAAGAGGGGGGGATGGAGTGGGAGGGAGTGGGAGAGAGTGGAGGGGACATAGAGAGGGGGAAGGGAGGGAGGGGTAGGGAGGTAGGGAGAGAGGGGAGGATATATAGAGAGAGATGGGGGAGAGACAGGGGGCAGAGAGAGAGAGAGACAGAGAGAGAGAGAGAGAGAGAGAGAGAGTGAGGGAGGGACACATATAGAGGGAGGGAGAGAGAGGTATATGGAGAGGGGGAGAGAGAGAGACAAAGAGAGAGGGAAGGAGGGAGTGAGAGATATATGTTTAGATAAAGAGAGAGGGAAAGAGATATATGGAGAGAGGGAGGGAGAGTGAGGGAAGTGTGAAGAAAGATAGAGAGGGGGGGAAGAGGGAGAGAGAGAGAGATATGGAGGGGAGAGAGTCGGAGGGAGGGAAGGGAGATAAAATGAGAGAGGGAAAGAGAGAAGGAAGGAGGGAGAGAGAGAGAGACAAAGACATAGGGGGGAGGAGAGGCGGGAGGGTGGAAATAGAGGGAGAGGGGGAAGAGACAGTGAGGGACACACACACACACACACACATAGAAGTGGTTACAAAGAGAGAGGGGGAGAGACAGGGAGAGGTGGGCACAAAGAGAGAGAGGTTGAGAGATGGGTACAAAGAGAGAGAGGGAGAGAGAGGGAGTGGTGGGTACAAAGAGAGAGAGAGAGATGAGAGGATGGGATG
>ML780784.1:428198-441897 GCA_009831015.1 Picea engelmannii
TGTGTGCGCGCATGTAGAGCGGAAACAGACACACTTGACTCTATGTCGCCACCCGACGAATAACTAGGCGCCACCACGATTATCACAATCAAGAAGACGCAAGGCACACAACAGATACAACAAGCATTAAGACCATAGACACAAGGCGTACGACGCAACAATTAACAACATATTGGGTCATGCATAGTACGAACACAGAGGGAAGAATCCATAGTAGTAGATCCTACTATTTCTGCACAGGAAAGCAGGGCATTTAATCTTAGTTCTCTGCTCTGAGGAGAGAGAAGGTCAGATAGGCTCCTGGCCGACTGCTCAGGCAGAAACTAGTAACTCCATCAGGTGTGTTGCAAGAGTGGAAACCCTGCCTTTAAATGTCCCGAGACTCTTGATATGGCACTGGATTCTTACACGAACGCTCACACACAGACACAACTCGTAAGGCTACCTGGGCGTGTCTGCGTCCCACCCGATACATGCAGAGCCAACAAGACATTAACAACCTGGCAGGACAATAAATAAATGAAAAACCTCATCCTCTACGGAAGGTGCAATAAAAGGACTCAGGCAAGGACCAACCAATAACTAAGACCAGACATTCCTATGCCCTGAATGTGATTGATTACTGACCAACTGCTCCATTAATTATCATTAACCGACGAAGAACTTAACATAAGGTAAAAACCAATAATCTCAACCCCCATGATTTAGTTATAAGGTCATTTTGCACTAGTTCAAGGACAAGAAATAATCACAAATGCATTGCATTTTCCTGTTATTCGCCATAATTGAGCAACGATATCATTACCATAATGGTAAACCCTCGAACATTTATGTTCTCCATATTATCTTACCTTTCCTTCCAATTTATTACCATACATTACAATAACCTAACAAAATATTTGCGTTGTAATTTAGACATTATCATTAACACCTCAATTTAAACGAATATTAAACTTGCAATTTAAACATCATCATGAACATTTCAAATTAAACAAATATTAACATTGCGATTCAAACATCATCATTAACATTGCAAATTAAAGAAAATATTATTATTGCAATTTAAACAAGTATTACCATTGCAAATTAAGCAAATATTAATATTGCAGTTTAAGCATCCTCATTAGCATTTCAATTTAAACAATATTAACATTGCCATTAAACAAGTATAATCATTGCAAATTAAACAAATATTAACATAGTGATTCAACATCATCATTAACATTGCGAATTAAAACAAATATTATTATTGCAATTTAAACAAGTATTACCATTGCAAATTAAGCAAATGTTAATATTGCAGTTTAAGCATCATCATTAACATTGTAATTTACAATATTATCATTGCAATGTAAACATGTATTAACGTTGCAAACTAAACAAATATTACCATACTTTACCCAAGATTATCATAATGATGAGTACATTAACCTTTACCCTATCCATGAATATTGGCATTTACATAGCCTAACACTCCATGACCTTAGCATTTCCATACCATACATTACCTTACCCTAATCATTCAATACAATACATTACCAGTACCCTACCATGACATTCTAATAACAATTGAAGAAATCATGAGTCATCACCTTCCATCATAATACTTTTCCTTATACTAACATTACATTACCTTACCTCTACTAGGATATTATACTTATATAATCACGATTAATTCAAACTATATTAGAACGAAGAGTCAGGCATCTAAGGTTCATAACAAGGCACCCCTTTTTATTTTAAAAAGAAAACAATAATTCATTCATAATAATTACAGCAAGAAAAAGATTCGCTAAGGTAAATGCTCAGGCATAAAGCACAGCTCAACGACTGTCCCTTCGGCTACCATTCAAAAAAATACATAAATAAAATAAAACTTATTGGCAGGTAGGATTTACTACCAATCGATCAATGCAACACTTCTATCAAGAAGTAAGGGGGCGACCCTAGCTGGATATATCCTATTTATTGAGATTAAAAGAAGAGAGCCGAAAAGGGGGTTTGGACAGTTTGACAGTTAGAAGGTCCTACTTTCAGGCATGAGCGAGGGTACCCAGCCGACCATTTTCTGGTTCTACTTACCCACATCAAATCGTTGGGGCTACGCCACCTAGTAAAAATAACAACAAAGGATTGGGTATCATTTAACACTTATTCTAAACGTTTTCAGGGATTCAATATGATTTGAATCCTTTACCCTAAGTTAACTCATTTTAAAGGATTAAAAAAAAAAACAAGGACACAACTTTTAATTTACAGCTGCGTGATTAACCTTCAGGAAGGTGGCATTGGTTGGGGTCTGTCATCATCACCCACGTGTCTGAAATGTGACGCGGCTGATAGCTATCTCCGAAAATCCAACATGTGGTCTCAAGGAAAATTCTTTCCAGACTGGACAGATTCCCTCCGGTCATTGAAGCTATTTATTATTGTTATTCTACACGCTTTCAGGGATTCAATATGATTTGAAGCCTTTACCCTAAGTTAACTCGTTTTAAAGGATTAAAAACAAAAACAAGGACACAACTTTTAATTTACAGCTGCGTGATTAACCTTCAGGAAGGTGGCATTGGTTGGGGTCTGTCATCATCACCCATGTGTCTGAAATGTGACACGACTGATAGCTATCTCCGAAAATCCAGCATGTGGTCTCAAGGAAAATTCTTTCCAGACTGGACAGATTCCCTCCGGTCACTGAAGCTATTTATTATTGGCCACCTCCTCCACCCACTACTCGTCTAGCTACCCCATTTTCGGTGCAGGTAATCAAGGAAGGATGTTATGGTGTTGTCACCTAAGAGCTGAGGAGCTTAAGCAATACAGGGAACGAGCAGAACATGCCGTCCTCATATCAGAACTATCCACTCTTCCATAGGCGAACAGAAATTGGATTTCCTACTCAGAAGCTATATGAACCGCCTTAAGGCTTGGATGCACGGAGGAAGGGCCCAAGCAGAGAACCAGAATGAAATCACTGGATTCAATTACAAACATGCTGTAAAAAAGGGATTTCGTGGGTGAAAAAAAAAACGTGACGGGGCGTCGGAACCAGTCTTTCAGATCGCTTCTGAAGCCCCCAAAGAAACGATTTCTCCTTGAATAATTTTACCTGGATTTATATCAGAGCACCAAGGAGTAATGATACGAATGTCCCTTAAGATACACACGCAGATGTGTGTCTATATCTGAGTTAAATTCATAAGCCAACGAGTAAGGATACGATTGTCTTTTCCATACACAAACAGACATATTTGATATCTGGGTTACATTTCAGAATGCCAATGAAATAAGATACACATGTATTTTACCATACATACGCAGACAGACTTTAATAACAAAATATAAATTTCAGGATGCCCATGAATAAGATACATGGGTCTTTTACTATTCATACGCAGACAGATTTTAACAATAGAGTTAAATTTCAGGATGCCCATGAATAATATACCCAGGTCTTTTACCACTCATATGCAGATAGATTTTAATGACAGGGTTAAATTTTAGAGCGCCAACAATAAAAGTTACACAGTCCAGAACAGTCAATACTAAATAAACTACATAGTCCAGAATGATAAATAAAATTTACGCAGTCCATTCATAAACTTCACAATGCCATTACCATGCATTCTAACTACAAATTTAAGGATCATACCTTTGCCTCAGCGCCATCCTTGAGTGTTGTCCACGCGTCATGCCGCTCCTGCTCCATTCCGACCAACGAAGAATCACCGGTACCTCCCATCCAAACGCTAGGGGTACTCTGCTTCCCCCTCAGCCCCCCGAGCCGCAAAGGGGCCACACACAATCCAAACAGTAACCTAGCTTCCCAGCTCACCTTCAAGGCTGAGCTACTACCCTAACACAGCTGAGAAAATCCCCAACTCCTCACAATCAATCAGTCAAGTTTTCCATTTCGACAGCATAACAATACCTAATAGCTCCCCCCCTCTTTCTCCCTTCCTCCCTTCTTTTTATGCCCTTCAAACCCTAAATCATAATAAATTTTAGTTTTTTTTATGAAACCTTAAAAATTTGTCTCTTTTACAAGTGTCACTCATCCCTACCCTTCTCCATCAATTATTTTCTTTTTCTATAAATTATAGATTATGGAATACACGTCAATTTGTTTATAATATATATATTACTTTATTTTTCCTATCTACAAGCATGTTATTCATCATTTTAATTTATCATCATCCATCATTTTAATTTATCCTTAATATATATATATATATAGGTTAATAAGAGATTAAAGTGATGACAAACATGTATATGGGAAAAGTAGATGTATTACATAAAAGAGGAATAATGAGAAATTAAGGGGATGGATGGTGATTTAGTAATGTGAAATAGACATGTAAATGGGAAATGGATACTGGAAGATTAAGGTGATGGAGGATAGTTTAATAATGTAGACATGGATAATGAGAGGATAATGGTCTTAGTTTTTTTTGGAATTTTCTTTATGTTACACTACGAAGGTGATGTCATTCTCCCACTAGTTAGGAATTAATTTCTTCTTTGCAAAGTTTTAAAACTATTAGATTTTCTCTAAAAATTACCCTCGTTATCGCCCCAAGAATTTTATGAAGACCCAAGTATTACTTAGGTGGGTTTTTGTTTCTTTTGTTATTTTTATTCCAGGGTCTGCTCTTAGGTTTAGACTAAAATTTTACCCTAAAAGTTTTAGACTTAGTACTAGAATTTGAAATGGGCGACACTGGGTTATGGAATTTGTTTAAGAATTTCTTAAGGCGTTATTGTCTTAGGGCTATTTAGGTTTGTTTCCTTCATCCACATCAATGCGACGTGCCCTTCAGGATGCACCATGTGCTCCAAGGGTGACACTCGCCTCGTTCATTTCCTTTACGCGACGTGCCCTTCAGGATGCACCACGTGCTCCAAGGGTGCCATTCGCTTCTTGTGTTTCTTTTGTGCGACGTGCCCTTCAGGATGCACCACGTTCTCCAAGGGTGCCACTCGACAACTAGACTGATTGGTAGACATCTATAACCCCTGGAGTCAACACTCCACCAGGTGAACTTGTGGGAGACTAAGGGTTCTAAAGAATAAGGCCCCTGCCTTATTGCGCGCCCTTAGAATCATCGTGACTGACTTTCGCAGTCTGCCCTCATGGCATCGTGGATCCTCTCGAACTAGGTAATTGTTAACCTACAGTTCGAGCCACGGTGGGACTGATAGTAGGCGGTGGCAGTGATGTTGTCCACCCCTCTCCCTCAACCTCTCTGGAAATCATGTGTGGCCCCTTTAATCTATATGTGAGTCTGGTCGACAAGATATCGTCAGCCTGCATCATCAACAATCATGTCAGAAATGTCAACATCGTATCTTCGAATCAAATGAAATATCACAGTAAATAAATCAACCCAAAAGCACACTCCCTGACTCAATCCGAAGTCCAAGGGGTTCCATCAATGCCTATGCATCCTCAAGGTCCAAAACCCTGCACACTCAATAAATTAGAGTCAGCAGCACCTGTGTCAATCAAACTAGTAAAACATCATGTCATCTGTCAATCACATCATAATCAAGTATAAATGGTTTAACATCACAAAAGTCCAGATCACTTGCGAGCAAGTGACCTCAAAAAATAAGTTTTCTCAGTGCACCAGAGAAGGATGTTACATACACCCCCTCTTGGTCTAAAGTTTGTCTCGAAGTTTCTCAGTATAAATACAGAAATAAACATATCATAGTATCATAAGTCTATCTATCAGACAAAAATGCAAACTGCTGACACATATCATATGCGTCCTCCTAGGTCACCGAGTGCGGACTATAATTGTCCCACTGGACCTTGACCTGATCTACCATTCGATGTCGTAACTGTCGAACGTGATGATCTAAGATGCAGGTTGTCTCAGCAGGGAGCACTCCCTCGTCAGATACCTACAAGGAACTCATGTCAATCACATGTGTAGGATCACTAACATAATGTCTCAAAACAGATACATGAAAAACATCGTGCATACGCCTCAAAGAATCAGGCAAGGCTAGTCGATAGGCCATGGGCCCCTTTTTCTCCACAATCTTGAAATGTCCCACGAACCTAGGAGAGATTTTAGCTCCCTTTCCAAACTTGATCGAACTCTTATGCGGTTTAACCCGCAAGAAGACTTGATCGCTGACCTAGTAACAACGGTCAACTCAGTGCGCATCAGCATAACTCTTCTGTCGATCATGCGAGTCTTTAATCCTTTGTCTTATGGTTTTCATTTTATCTTCCATTTCTTGGATCGCTTCTGGTCCCACCAAGACCCTATCCTCAAGCCGATCCCAACTCAAGGGTGTCCGACATGGTCGGCCATAAAGAAACTCAAAAGGTGCCATCTTTATGGTTCTTTGATAACTGTTGTTGTAAGCGAACTCTACTAGAGGCAAGAATTCCTCCCAATGCTTTTGTTGGTCCATCACGTACATGTGCAACATGTATTCCAAGGTTTGGTTCATTCGTTCGATCTACCCGTCAGTCTCTGGGTGATACGCAGTACTAAAATTAAGTTGGGTTCCCAAGGCCTCTTGGAAACTCGTCCAAAGTCGTCCAATAAACAACAATCCTCGATCGGATATAATATTTTTAGGCACACTGTGCAGCCTCACAATATCACTGATGAAAACTCTCACTATGTCAGGTGCTTGATACATCGTACGCACCGGAATAAAGTGAGCACTCTTTGTCAGAGTATCTACTACTACAAAAATCGATTCATGTCTCCTTTCCATCAGTGGCAATCCAACAATAAAATCCATCGAAAGAACTTCCCATTTCGATTCCGGAATGTCATGTGGTTGAAGTAATCCTGCCGGGTGTCTATGTTCAGCCTTTACCTGCTGAAGCTCTAGACATCTAGCCACAAAGTTGACTATGTCTGCCTTCATTCCCTTCTAGAAGAATAAGGGTTTAAGGTCTGCCCTCATCTTCATAACTTCTGGGTGAGCCATGTAAACTGTTGTATGAGCCTCGCTTAGGATCAACATCCTCAAATTGTCGTTAGGCGGTATGTAAATCTGACCTCTAAAACTCAATAAACCATCACTATCAAAATAAAATCCCTCATATCGTGGTACCATCATTGTGTTTTGTCCGATAAAATCCTCGACTTCATTGTACCATTCATCATCACGCTGTAAAGTGAGAATCTTCTCATGTAGATTCATTTGAAGAGGCAACACCGAAAAGATGCATGGCCTCTGACTCAAAGCATCCTCCACTTGATTCATTTTTCCCTTTATGTAAGTAATCGCGAAGTCGTACTCGCTAAGAAATTCCGACCAACGTCGTTGTCTCGCGTTCAGGTCAGTTTGTGTGAAAATGTGTTGCAGCCCACAATGCTCAGTATTTAATTCAAATTTTCATTCAACAAGGTAGTGTCTCCAAACCTTCAAGGCATAAACGATGGCTAACAACTCGAAATCGTGCATCACGTAGTTCTCCTCAGGCCTTCTCAGCTTCCTAGAAATGTTAGCAATCACTCGTCCATATTGCATCAAGACTCCGCCTAATCCTTCCTTGGATGCGTCAGTGTATACCAAGAAGTCCGCATCCATGTCAGGGACCTTTAGTATCGACGTGGTTGTCAACAAATCTTTAAGCCTCGGAAATGCTTCCGCGCATTTCTCTATCCAAACAAACTTCTTGTTTTCTTCTGCAATTTCGTGATCGGATTTGCTATCCTCAAAAAACCCTCGACAAACCGTCGATAGTATCCTGCTAATCCCATAAAACTACACACTTCTATGACATTCGTTGGCGCAGGCCATTCCATAATAGCCTCAACCTTGGCTGGATCCACGACGATACCTTCGTCGGAGATGAGCTGCCCTAAGTAGTGAATCCTCAATTGATAAAAAGATCATTTGGACAACTTCCCATACAATTTGTGTTCTCGTAAACACTGTAGTGCCAAGCGCAACTGCTCATCATGCTCCTCCATCGTCCAAGAGTAGATCAAGATATCGTCAATGAATACTTGGACGAACTTGTCCAAGTACTCGCAGAATACCCCGTTCATCAAGCTCATGAATACCCCTGGGGCGTTTGTCAGTCCAAAAGGAAAAATAGTAAACTCGTAATGTCCAAATCTCGTCTTAAAGGCGGTCTTAGGGATGTCATCCTCCTTGATCCATAATTGATGATACTCGTATCGCATATCGATCTTGGAGAACACCGTCACACCCTTCATTTGATCGAACAGATCATCAATTTTAGGTAAGGGATACTGATTCTTGATCATTGCCTTGTTCAGTTGACGGTAGTCAATGCAAAGCCTCCATGATCCGTCCTTATTTCATATGAAAATAACTGGTGCACCCCACGGTGACACAATAGGATGTATTAGTCCTAGATCCAACAACTTCTTCAGTTGCATTTTCAACTCTTGCAACTCCGGGGTCGACATTCGATAAGGCGTTCTTGCTATCGGTTTGGTTCCCGGTTTCAGGTCTATGGTAAACTCCAGTTCCCTTTCCGGCGGCATCCCAGGAAACTCCTCTGGAAATACGTCTGAAAACTCCTTCACCATCGGAAGGTGTTCTAGACCTTCTGTTACTCCCTTCTCATTTAGCGCGAGGATTGCATAAAGTTTTCACCCCTTGTGCATACTCTTCTGTAACTGTAAGGAAGAGACTAACCATAGGGAAACTCCCTGGTTCCTTCCTACAATCACATGTCTTTGTCCTTCATCATCAACCAAGCTCAACCGTTTCATCTTACTGTTGAGTATCGCCTCATGTGTTTCCAACCAATCCATACCGATCACGACGTCATACGATCCTAAGATCGTGATGTACAAGTTGACCGTCGTGACAAACTCTCCCAGGTTAAGGGCATAGCCCATAACCTTTCCTCCAACCTCATGTTTGGCTCCCGAAGACATCTCCATGAATCTAAACTCATCCTGTTCGACTTCCTTTACCTTAATCCTTTTTCGCTACACCAGAAATGAAACTCTCAGTAGCTCCTAGGTCTATCAAAATACTAAGGGTCTGGTCAGTGATAGTACCTATCATCTCAAGCACAGTCGACTGGTGCTCTACCTGGTGGTTATTCACCGCTACATGTATCTGATGGGCCTTGCCCATATCTCCCACGGTAGCGGTTTCGACTGATCTGGACACTCTGGCCCTCTCCACAGGATAGTCACGTTGGTAGTGTGGCTCCCTATATGTCCAACACCCCTTGTTCAGCCCAGTAGTCCTGGTACCCGAAGTAGAAGATGACTGCCCACCGACCTGAAACCCTGGTCTGTTCTGCTGAACAGGCCTAAACTGCTGGTGCTGCGGGCGACGCTGCTGGTGGTGGTGGGGTCCTCGATAAGATGTCTGCTGCTGAGGCGAAAGTCGTCGGGGTGTAGCAAAAGTGGATCCCCTCTGGAATCCATGATGTCTCACCATATGCCTCGCTGGTGTCTGATGTCGTGGTGCACCAGATGAACTCTGCCCTATGGGTCTCGCTGGAGTCCTGGTCCGACCCCCACTGATAAGCTCCTCCTCTGATATGAGGGCCTTTTGGATAGCGTCGTGCAAGGTTTGAGGCATCAAGATCCTAACCTTGGCACACAGACTGTCATTAAGGCCAAACATGAACCGATTGACCTTGAGCTTCTCAGTGTTAAGGTGCAGAGCATACCGGAGCAAATCCATAAAATGTGCCTCATACTCGGGTACCGTACGACCTCCCTGTCGTAAAGCGTTGAACTCATTGAGCTGACGCTCAATGAATTCCTCTGAAAGGTACCTCTCTCAGAACCATTCCTCGAACAGTTCCCATGACACATCTTCCACGGCCATGTTCAGTTGCGACATGAGCGTCTTCCACCATAGAAGAGCACTCCCCTTCAGTTGAAAGACCGCAATGAGGACCTTCATGTTGAAGGTATAATCGCGAAGTGCGAAGCACATCTCCATATTCTCCAACCATGCCTCGGCGACTGCGTCGTCCGGGGCACCAAAGAACTCAAGAAATTTTACCTTCTCGAGTTCACGGTGAATGCTACCTGTAACGACTAGTGCGCGCGGTGGAACCTCAAGGGGTGCCGACGCCCTGGCCTTGTCTCTATCCAATCGGCTGATTAGAGCGTCGGACATGCACTGAAAGGATCTCATCATCCCAATAACATCACCAAAAACTATCTACTCTTCTCCGAGAACCTGCTCGCCTCCCTGGGGGTTAGACCCCTCAGGCGTGGATGCTGCTAGAGGCATCACGCCTCCTCCCCTAGCACCCTGTCATCTGCCTCCACAACATCCTCTAACCATGATTAGCTTCATGCACACAATCAACTCGATCAACAAAAGTATAATCAATCTAATCCTGTCAAAAAAAGTCGTAGCGAATCCCAAGTCGCGGGTCGAAATGGCTCTGATACCATATGTAACAACCCTACTCTTTATGACAACAACTCTGATAACAGGTGCAATTTTTTTTTTTGTTTAAAAGTGTGTGCGCACATGTAGAGGGGAAACAGACACACTTGACTCTATGTCGCCACCCGACGAATAACTAGGCGCCACCATGATGATCACAATCAAGAAGACGCAAGGCACACAACAGATACTGCAAGCATTAAGACCATAGACACAAGGCGCACAACGCAACAGTTAACAACATACTGGGCCATGCACAGTACGAACACAGAGGGAAGAATCCATAGTAGTAGATCCTACTATTTCTCCACAGGAAAATATGGTGTTTAATCTTAGTTCTCTGCTCTGGAGAGAGAGAAGGTCAGATAAGCTCCTGGCCGACTGCTCAGGCAGAAACTAGTAACTCCATGAGGTGTGTCGCAAGAGTGGAAACCCACCCAATACGACACTGGAGGTGTGTCGCAAGACTCTTGATACAACACTGGATTTTTACATGAACGCTCACACATAGACATAGCTCCTAAGGCTACTTGGGGGTGTCTGCATCCCACCCGATACATGCAGACCCAACAAGACATTAACAACCTAGCAGGACAATAAATAAATGAAAAACCTCATCCTCCACGGAAGGTGCATGAAAAGGACTTAGGAAAGGACCAACCAATAACTAAGACTAGATTTTCCTACGCCCCGACTGTGATTGATTACTGACCAAATGCTCCATTAATTATCATTAACCGACGAAGACCTTAACATAAGGTAAAAACCAATAATCTCAACCCCCATTATTTAGTTATAAGGTTATTTTGCACTAGTTCAAGGACAAGCAATAATAACAAGCACATTGCATTTTCCTGTTATTCGCCATAATTGAGCAACGATATCATTACCATAATGGTAAACCCTCAAACATTTACATTCTCCATATTATCTTACCTTTCCTTCCAATTTATTACCAGACATTACAATAACCTAACAAAATATTTGCATTGCAATTTAGACATTATCATTAACACTTCAATTTAAACGAATATTAACCATGCAATTTAAACATCATCATGAACATTTCAAATTAAACAAATATTAACATTGCGATTCAAACATCATCAGTAACATTGCAAATTAAAGCAAATATTAATATTGCAGTTTAAGCATCCTCATTAGCATTGCAATTTAAACAATATTAACATTGCCATTAAACAAGTATAATCATTGCAAATTAAACAAATATTAACATTGCGATTCAACATCATCATTAACATTGCAAATTAAAACAAATATTATTATTGCAATTTAAACAAGTATTACCATTGCAAATTAAGAAAATGTTAATATTGTAGTTTAAGCATCATCATTAACATTGTAATTCACAATATTATTATTGCAATGTAAACATATATTAACGTTGCAAACTAAATAAATATTACCATACATTACCCAAGCTTAAGATAATGATGAGTACATTAACCTTTACCCTATCCATGAATATTGGCATTTACATAACCTAACACTCCATGACCTTAGCATTACCATACCATACATTACCTTACCCTAATCATTCAATACAATACATTACTGGTACCCTACCATGACATTCTAATAACAATTGAAGAAATCACAAGTCATCACCTTCCATCATAATACTTTTCCTTATACTAACATTACATTTCATTACCTCTACTAGGATATTCTACTTATATAATCATGATTAATTCAAACTATCTTAGAACGAAGAGTAAGGCATCTAAGGTTCATAACAAGGCACCCCTTTTTATTTTAAAAAGAAAACAATAATGCATTCATAATAATTACAGCAAGAAAAAGACTCACTAAGGTAAACGCTCAAGAGTAAACCACAGCTCAATGACTGTCCCTTTGGCTACCATTCAACACAATACATAAATAAAATAAAACTTACTGGCAGTTAGGATTTACTGCCAATCGATCAATGCAACACTTCTATCAAGAAGTAAGGGGGCGACCCTAGCTGGATAAATCCTATTTATTGAGATTAAAAGAAGAGATCCGAAAAGGGGGTTTGGACAGTTCGACAGTCAGAAGGTCCTACTTTCAGGCATGAGCGAGGGCACCCAACCAACCATTTTCTGGTTCTTCTTACCCACATCAAATCCTCGGGGCTACGCCACCTGGTAAAAAGAACAACAAAGGATTGGGTATCATTGAACACTTATTCTAAACACTTTCAGGGATTCAATATGATTTGAAGCCTTTACCCTAAGTTAACTCATTTTAAAGGATTTAAAAAAAAAGCAAGGACGCAGCTTTTAATTTATAGCTGCGTGATTAACCTTCAGGAAGGTGGCATTGGTTGGGGTCTACCATCATCACCCACACGTCTGAAATGTGGCACGGAAGACAACTATCTCCGAAAATCCAACATGCGGTCTCAAGGAAAATGCTTTCCAGACTGGACGGATTCCCTCCGGTCACTTAAGCTATTTATTACTGGCTGCCTCCTCCACCCACTACTCGTATAGCTACCCCATTTTCAGTGCAGGTAATCAAGTAAGGTTGTTATGGTGTTGGCACCTAAGAGCCGAGGAGCTTAAGAAATATAGGGAACGAGCAGAACAGGCCCTCCTCATATCAGAATTATCCAATCTTCCGTAGGCGAATAGAAATTGGATTTCCTACTCAGAAGCTATATGAACCTCCTTAAATCGTGGATGCATGGAGGAAGGGCCCAAGCAGAGAACCAAAATGAAATCACTGGATTCAATTACAAATGTGTTGTAAAAATGGGGTTTCGTGGGTGAAAAAAAATGATTTCTCCTTGAATAATTTTACCCGGATTTATATCAGAGAGCTAAGAAGCAATGATATGAATTTCCCTTAAGATACACACGCAGACGTGTGTCTATATCTGAGTTAAATTCAGAAGCCAACGAGTAATGATCCGGATTATTTTCGGCACGAAATGAGAGCAGAGATATAATAAAGAAATGCACAGAGATATCGCGTATATCCAGTAATATAACAGAAATATATCAGAGATGCAACCATAAACACAGAAATACAGTAATACATGATTTCTATTAATGAAAGAAATGTACAGAGACTGTAAAAATACAGAGTGAAAGACTCGCTAGAATGGTGGCAGCTTATCTCTGAGAAGAGATGTCACGGCTACTCGCATTCGCAAGATGATAGTTAAAATGAGGCTCGAAAGGCCTTTTTACAATAGATGGGAATGCCAAAAGTCCTAGACATCCAAAAACCTAACCCTAGGAGATGAAGCGCCAAAAGTCATGTGGGCCCCGTTTGGGTAAGTTGGTGCATCAACTTCCCGGGG
>ML780784.1:456043-474448 GCA_009831015.1 Picea engelmannii
AGAGAGGGAGAGAGAGAGGGGTAGAGAGAGAGAGGGGTGGTGGGAGAGAGAGGAGATAATTCAATACAATACACGAAAGAAAAACTAAACACTACGTGTTGGGAGGGATAATGACCAAAAATAGAAGAACAGAGATAAAGTACCATACAAAAAAGTGGAATACGATAGAGAATTAATGAAGGGCCTTACTAAATAAGGAAACATGTAAATAATACCTCAGTGTGACTTTTAGATAACAAGAGCAAAGGAGAAGAAGTTGAGAAAACACACAAAGTGACCAATTATCTCCGAAGCTTTTAGCATTGATTCAGAACACCAGAGTTAATAAATTAGAGTATGGTGTCACTAAAGGTTGGAGAACTCACCCAAATATCAAGGAAGACCCACATCAATACAAGATCACCAAATACACAAGAACTAGAAGTGGAAAACACTAGTGTATAGGAAGGAGTCATGGACATGGATGCAATTCTGTCACTGGGACTAGTTATCCCAACATCATTCTAAGAACATGATCGAGAGAACATAAATGTGGATTCAAATACGGAATAAAAAAACCCCACTAAGGCATAGGTCAAACCAATACATGAACTAGTTACAAAACCATCACTAAAAGAAGAGGAACATGTGAAAGTAGAATATTTTATAGGTGAGACAGACTCATATGCATGTCAGGAAGCATTGCCATCCACTACAACGGGAAATGGAAATAGGAAACAATCGATGCATATATCACAGTGTAAACAACTAGAAGTCATGATAACACTACCATGCATTCTAGAAGGAGTGACAATTCTACCTAATATTGTAGGATTGGTTTAAAAAATAAGGTATTCAGGCCATGACGTAACATATAAAGACAAATTTCAGGAATTGGGTCCATAGGTATAGATGGAAAGAAAAGGGGTTAGTGTGACATGAGTACCAATACTTGAAACAAAGTAATGGATAATAGGTTTATACAACACAAAGATAATGGACTTAGTACATATCCCTCATTTCCGATGTGGCAAGGACGTGAATAATTGCATCAAAGAATTATTAGAGTTAGTACATGGAGATATTTTATGGTTAGACAGGCCAATATTCATTGACGTAGACCTAATTAGGTAGATCATAGGTCTTCCCACTAGTGGTGAGAAACCTAAATAATATATGGATGATAAAACTAAGAAGAAGACCCTGGCAGAGGAAATGAAGAAAACATATGGCATAATGAGAGGGTCTATAGGAATTGTGATTAATAGGATCAACGAACCTACGAAAAAGTTGGAAATGAAGCTAGTGGAATGTATGTTTCTGAGAAAGTTTTGTAAGGAGGAGGCTCAAGTAGGGGTGATCGTAGTAGTCACATAGTCCATGAAGGGGACTCTTTTTAGCTGTAGTCCATATGTAGTGATATTATTTATTGATGACTACAAATATGCACAAGACTTGGGGATAGAGTTTCATTACACATGGTTGATCATAATCATAACACTCGTAGGATGGAGGCACCCCAAATTTAACCTTTTTTTCCAAATGACAGAAAAGTGTTGCCTATTAGAGTATGTATCACTATGGCACACCTCAACCACACAATAAAGGATGGCCTCCAAAAGTGGAAGAGACATGGATAATCCCACCAGAAGTGGTGGAGGAGCACAAGAAGATAGCCCATTTTTAGGTCTCAAGCCACAATGTATGAATCCAGAACAAAAGGGATCCAAAGAAGAAATGGTTGAATATAAGGTACTGCGTCACTGGAGAGTAATTTCAATGGTCCATGAATGACTATCCAGATGAGTGGAAATTAAAAATGACATCAAAGAAGGGGCATAAAGGGAAACAACTAGTAGAAGCTGGCACATGACAAAAAACCAAGATTTTGACAAAAAATACCAGGAAAGTTGTAGAGAGCACAAAGGATAGTTTAGGATGTGTGATAGTAAGAAAACCAATACAATAGAAAAACATTCCAAAGCCACCTGCATAGGACAAAATTCACACCGAAGCCACCAACAAAGGAGAACAATGGAAGAATAAAACCAATGGAAGAACACAAAGGGAAACAACAGTTCCGACATAGGATGAACAAATAGGAGGATACATCACAGATATAGAGATACCTACAAATTCAACATAGATAGAGACTCTACCATAGAAGAGACCTTTGTCACAGGAAAGAGGATAGACAAAAAATATGGAGGTGCATAAGATGTCCCAAAATTTACTGTAACATAAGATGATGCAGAGATGGTGGAAGAAAAAGTCCAAGACCACGTAGTAGAGTCATGGGATGAAACGATGAAGAAAAGAGAGGAAATAATAAAGAGATTATCATAAATGAAGGAACGTTGGTGCAACTTCACCTTAGCGAAATACAACAAAAAGAAAAGGTGCAACCACAACATATTGTTCAGGAAAAGGTAGTGCTAGCACAGGAAACATTATAGATCATAGCATCAGGGAGTGATATTTTTCCTATCACTCGGGATATGATGTAGTTAAAAGAGGAGACAACACATAAAAAACTAATGGAGATAGATCATTTTCACTTGGATTTTCCCAATATCCCCACCAAAACATTGTACAAATTGCAAGTTAGTGTCACACAAGAAGTCCAATCTATAGAAGGCACAGATGAAATCGAGTTACAAACAGATAAGGATATCAATAACACATTGAACATAAATATCAAGGAAATATAGGCTGAGAAGAACCAAGTAAAGAAGTGAATTGGATAAATAGAGGAGTGAATTGAAGTAGTGTTTAATAAAAATTCAGAGAACGCATAATAAGGGACACACTTACAGACCGAGGAGAAAATTGGGAAGATTGTGCAGGCATTGGAAGATTACAAGAGTCATATAACAGAGTTGATGGAATAGTTGAACCAAAGAAAACCACCATAGGTGGGATCACAAAGAGTAGGAGGATATAGGGCACATAAAGGAAATGGCATAGAGTGTTAAGAATATTGCATTCTTATATGAGAAAAGTTCACAACTTTAGACAAGTCTTCAAGAAAATGAAAAGTTGCAGGCACTAAAACAAAAGTAGGAAAATGTCAATTAAGCGTCCTAGGAGTTGAAGAAGAAGAAAGAGGATATGAACATTTAGGAGAGTCTTAGGAGCATGCAAGAGCTCAAAAATTTACAAGAAAAGATAAAAGTTGTGTAGACATAGAACAAGACAAGGGAGGCTCAATTGGAGCCACTACAGGAACACGTAGAAAAGATATTAATAGAAATGGATGAGCAAAGTGCGAGATGGAAACTCTTAAGTTGGAGACTGAAGAGATGATGCATGAGTATATCATAGCGTAGAATGTAGATATTGTTGCAGAGAAGGGAGAACAAGTGAAAATGGGAGAGTGTGTATGATGGGAGAGAGTGTATGATGGGGAGAGAGGGAGAGGTTGAGAGAGAGAGAGAGGGAGAGGGTCAAAGGGAGAAATATAGAGTAAAAGGGATTGAGAAAGATAGAGGGAGGGAATTAGAGATGGATAGAAAGAGAGAGAGAGAGAGAGATTGTGGGGCGGGTGGTGGAAGAGAGAGGGGACTGTAAAGACTCCTCTTTTCATCCAGTTTTTTATTTTTTCTAATTTCCCTCATCAAACGATTACTTGTGCATTTATACTTAGAATTTTTATTGTAAATATTTGAGTAAATGTTTAATTGATATTCTTATTTGATATTCTTATCTAATTGTCATGTTGTTTCCATGAGAAGATAAGTACGCATTGTTTCTCAATAACATGTGTCAATTATTCCATCATACTGATCATCAACATTACATGAGTCTTCTCTTCTTCGAAGGTATGGAAAGTTACTTTATTAAGTTTTTCTGCTATGTTTTGATTCATACAATATTGTAATTTTACTTATCCAAATCTACACAAATGATTGTAGTTACGTAGGAACAATCTATAGCTCTAAATGATTGTATTTACATAGGAACAATCTATAACTCTAAATATTTGGGGAAGTCTTGTATTTTTTATAAGTAAGATTTCATTTTACGATTGTTGAAACTCTTATTATATCATTGTTTATAGGATCTGTAAGTCTTTTTCTATGACCTTAAGGTCATGTATTAAAAAACCCAATAGTAAATTTCATAACCAAGTTGAATATTATTCTCAACCCATTACCCCGAGTCAAAAACCATATGTTGGGAAATGCATGTAACCTTTCATTTATCACAATATTATGTAATCTTAATATTCCATTTAAGAGAGAGGATGATGCAAGAGCATCGCGACTACCAAAGCCAGCGTAGAGCCAGCGCATGTGTTTTTAAACACATGATATATAAGCTTAATGATTTTTTTTTATTTTCATAAAAGATGAAATGCCATATCCTTCAATGAAACATTTATGAAGCAGCGCCTGTTATATTTTATCAGACCTCGAGCCCTACGCTCTTGTATGAAGTAGATAGGAAGGCATTTAATAGATTTAATGCAGGTAGATAGGATTTTTTTTTCCAGATTAGACAGTTTTAGAGTTTCGAGAGGGAAAATGGATATAGGCACCCTCATTGTGTATTGTAACATAATTGATAATCAAGCATTCAGAAGAGAGAGCAAGCAGAGAAATTGTAGGCAGAACCCCATGTACAGATTTGAATTAATAGAAGAGAGTCTTTGATTCAATTTCATGGTTGGTGTTGTTTCTCTGTGTATGTAGTTTATGTGCTCATGAATGTTTTCTTTCTGGTCATGCATTTTCTTTGAATATGTTGTGTATGTGATTTCAAGATTTTAAACTAAAGTCTAAGAGTGAGAGAAAGAAATTAGTTTCAATTGTTTCTCTATTCTGAGCCAAGAGATTCCTACAAGGGGAGCAGTGGAAATTGTCCGCAAGGAGTGCGTGACTGCAGGGTTCAGATAGAGGTAACTTTTGTTCTAAGCTCTTAGAAGTGAAAAGTTGTCACCGGAGCCGTGCAAGAAAGGTACAGGCCGAAGAGGAATTCTCAGTTGTTAACCTGAGTAAAGGGATAGAAGACTGCTACTGCAGGAGGTGCGCAGAGTCTGAAGGATTCAACGCTTGAGAAGTTGTTGGACGACGAGCGCAAGGAGTGTGCATACATTCCTCTGAAGGATTTAGAGTGAATAATCTCAAGAGGGATAGAACCCTTGTGATAGCACTGAAAGGTAACATAGAGGGTTCATGTCAAGGAAGGTTTCGAGCAGGAGCTATAAGCACATGCTGGGAGAACAAATCTTGGCAGAAGCACTTAAGTGTTTTTAAGAAAACATCAAGGAGGAGGAGTCGATGGTCAGGATTCGCAAGGGAGATTAGCGAAACCCCACCAGCCGTCAAATCTCAGAAGAGTTTCACACGTGTTAAATCTTAACGTGCAGGGAGGGAGCTCGAGAGTCATCGAGAATCGACTCATCGGAGAATCGGAGTCTCCATGGTCATAGAATCCTCATACGAAGAAATTGCGACCCACGATTTCCTGAAAGATGCATAGCCATAGATTTCGGATTTGGACGCATGTCAGCGATCCAGAGAGTCGGGGTTCGACATTCAGGATATTCCCATGCCAAGGAAATGTTGCAGTTGAAATCGCGATCGCGCAATACCCGATAGCGTGACGTGGAGAGGGTGACGAGCAGGAGAGTGCCCACATGTGCATCAGGTTTCGACACTTCGGAGATCTGGGTGTCGATAAAATCACGGAGAAATAGAGAAACTCTGAAAATGCGAGGGGTCCCACTGCTAAAGCGTTGAGTATTGATAGGTGTCATCCATGTCAGGGATCGAGACTTGGAAGGGTCTGTGATATCACGCAACAGGATTTGCGAATTCCCAAACCGTGAAATTCTGATTCACATTTGGAGCGAGGACCACTGGCGTCAGAGTGAGAGAACAGGTGGCATAGAGAATTGGGAATCGAGGATTTCTGAGGTGAGTTGTTCACAACCTCGCAGAAGCCGATTTTCTGATGGGGTCAAACCCGACTGACGCAGAGAAATGTGAAGGGAGTATTCCTCAGGTTTTGGGGATTATGTTGTCAAGTACAGGACTCGCGACTACGCGAGGTCCGACTTCCCGATACGATAGGGGAGGTCATCGAAGTCCATTCTGTGGGTCTGAGAACTTCCAACAAGGGAGTTGGAGAGTGAATTTATCTCTTCAGGCCTAAGGAGGAAGGAGGTCCTGGTAAAGGCAAGATGCGCGGGTGGTGCGTTCTGCACCAGAGTGGTATCAGAGCGGGATAATTTCTCTGTTTCTGTAGCAGAGAAGAAGAGAAGAATTCACCATGCCGCCCAGAAGAGAGAGACAATCACCCGAACCGGAAGACAGGGAGGTGAGAAGAAGAGGTAGGTTGGCAGGGAATCCAAAGATGGAAAGACAGATACGATATCTCAGAGCGAGACTCGAGGAGATGGAAACAACTCAGAGACGCACAGTTGGTGCAAGGGATCTTAGTGATTCCGACAATGAGGTTGAAGATGAACCACAAGGAGAAGTTGCAGCCGAGGATGCAGCAAATGAGCGGTTAATTAAGTTTATCACCCCGATGAGTTCTAAGAAAAAAATGGACATTCTAGTCTATGAAGGTTGTCGGGATGCAGAAGAGCTGCTAGATTGGATTAGAGCTCTTGACACCGACTTCGACTATGAAGACATCGAAGAGGATAAAAAGGTAAGGCATGCTATCACTAAGTTAAAGGGACACGCATCATTATGGTGGGACGAGCTTCAGGCGGATAGACGTTCCAAAGGCAAGAAAAAGATCAGAAGCTGGGATCGAATGATTGCAAAGATGAAAGAAAAATTCATCCCAAGGGATTATCAGATCACATTGTTTAGGAGAATGCAGAACCTGAGACAAAAGTTGATGACAGTAAAGGAGTATACCGAAGAATTCTACAAGCTCAATATCAGAGCAGGTCATCGAGAGAGCAATGATGAAAAAGTTGCCAGTTATATGAATGGCATGAGGTATGAAATTCAGGATGAATTAAGTTTGGAAACCATATGAACAGTTGAGGATGCTTATCAAATGGCTCTGAAAGCCGAAGAGAAGCTAAGCTGAAAGCAAGGATAGAGAGGATGAGGTAGGAGTCAGCCCAGGGGTAAGACAGTTGCCTAGGAGAAATATCAGAAACCCAAGGAGGAATCGAAGAGACCTCAGGGTAAGGTTGAGAGAGGTGGAACCTCACAGCGAGGACCATATGCTGAATAGAGGGTGCAGCATACCGAACAGGGTGGTGGTTATGATGACACAAATGATTTTCCTCATACTAGAGGTAGAGGAAGAGGCCAAGGTGGAGTTATCACGTGTTTTACATGTGGGAAGAATGGGCACAAGTCATTCGAGTGTCCATAGAAAAAGAAGGATAGTGGAGAACCTCACATCACTGAAGCTCAGAAGCGTGATGCTGAGATAAATAAGGATACAGACAGCGAAATATTGCTTTGGATGCATAAATTCCTTTTGACACCTGAGAAGGAGGTGGAGGACACAGATCAAAGAAGCAGACTGTTCAGAACCGCATGCAAGACCAAAGACAGGGAGTGCAAGGTCATTGTGGACAGTGAAAGCACCGACAATCTCGTTTCAACCGAGATGGTGGAAAAACTGGAGCTGGAGATGACTGATCACCCGAGTCCATATAATGTTTCATGGCTATAGAAGGGACATCGAGTGAGTGTCACTAAATAGTGTCTGGTTCAATTCAAAATAGGGGGATATAATGATAAAATCTTGTGTGATGTTATTCCCATGGATGTATGTCATTTATTGTTCGGTAGACCATGGAAATATGACCGAAATGTGGTTCATGACAGTTTGGTGAACACATAAACCCTGGAAAAAAATGGGAGAACTCATATATTACTTCCGATAAAGGATAAGGAGGTAAAGTCGGAAGTGAGCAGCAAAATACTTCTCATGAGTGGGAAGGAGCTTCTTATAGAGATGGAGAAGAAAGAAGATCCACAATTCTTTGTGGTTAGAAAGCCAAGAATTATTTTGACCAGCACAAGAATGGATGATTTACCAGATGAGATTCAGGAACTGTTGGGAGAGTTCATGGACATCATCATGGATGAATTAACTCGCTCGTTGCCACCGATGAGGAGTGTGAGTCATCACATTGACCTCATACCAGGAGCCAGTTTACCAAATAAGGCTGCGTACAGATTGACGCCACAGGAAAATGAGGAAGTCAAGAAGCAAGTCCAAGAGCTATTGGACAAAGGATTGGTTAGAGAAAGTTTGAGTCTGTGTGTTGTTCCAACAGTGCTTAGTCTAAAGAAGGATGGAGGTTGGAGAATGTGCACCGACTCTAGAGGGATCAACAAAATTACCATTAGGTACATATTTCCACTTCCAAGGATGGATGATCTGATGGATTGCCTGAGTGGGGCAAATTATTTTTCAAAGATTGATTTGAAGAGTAGATATCACCAGATTCGCATGAGAGAAGGTGATGAATGGAAAACAACATTCAAGACAAATGAAGGTTTGTACAAATGGTTGGTCATGCCATTTGGTTTGACAAACGCACCGAGCACATTCATGAGGCTGATGAATGAAGTCCTGAAAGAATTCGTCGGGAAATTTGTAGTCATATATCTAGATGATATATTGATCTACAGTAAGATGAAGGCTGAGCATTTCAAGCATTTGGCCATTGTGATGAGAAATCTACAGTAGGAGAAGCTATTGATAAATATGAAGAAATCTTCATTTATGCAGACAGAGCTCATTTATTTGGGTTTTTTTATTTCAACAAATGAGTTGAAAATGGATCCGAGTAAAGTTGAAGTGATCAAGAATTGGCCATCACCGAGAAATGTTTTCGAGGTGAGGAGTTTCCACGGATTAGCTAGTTTCTACCGAAAATTCATTAGGAATTTCAGTGGAATTAGTGCAACAATGATGGATATAGTGAAGAAGCGGCATAACACTTTTCACTGGACTGAAGAGGCAGTGAAGAAATTCAATCTGTTGAAGCGAAAGATCGCAGAGAAACCAGTGTTGGTGTTACCATATTTCCAGAAAACATTTCAAGTGAAATGTGATGCGAGCGGATATGCTATAAGAGCGGTTTTGAGTCAGGAGGACGGGCCAGTTGCATATTTCAGCGAGAATATGGATGAAGCAAAGATGAAATACTCCACGTATGATAAATAATTTTATGCCATCATACAAACGTTGAATAAGTGGAGGCATTACCTGATCCCAAAAGAATTTGTATTGTACAGTGATAATCATGCATTGCAGTTTGTGAGTCAACAAGAGAAGTTGAATCAGAAGCATGCAAAATGGGTAGAGTATATGTAGAATTTCACGTTTGTGATCAAACACATTTCACGAAATGCTAACAAAATGGCTGATGCTTTGAGCAGGAAATGTTTGTTGCTGCAAGAATTCTGAGTCAAAACATTGGGTTTTGAGAATCTGAAGGACATGTACGTAGGAGATGCAGACTTCAAAGAAGCATATGAAGCAGCTGAGAATCCCATTCTCAGGGATCGGAGCCCATGGATAGACTACATGATCCAAGAGGGATTGTTGTTCAGAGGAAACCAGTTATGTATTCCAATTTTCTCCATGAGGGAGAACTTGGTGAAGGAAAAACATAGCAATGGATTAGCAGGGCACTTTGGCCATGATAAGACATTTGTAAAGTTAAGTGAAGCATACTTTTGGCTGAATATGCGAACATATGTTAGGAAGTTTGTTGACAGGTGAAAAATTTGTCAGCATTCGAAGGGCAGAAAGAAAAAAGCAGGTCTTTATCAATCGTTACCCATATCGGAGAGGCCATGGGAGGCGATTAGCATGGATTTTGTATTGGGTTTGTCGAGGATGAAAAGAGGTGTTGATTCCATCTTTGTGGTGGTAGACAGGTTCTCACAGATGGCACATTTTATACCATGCCAGAAGACCAGCGATGCGACTCACATCGCGAACTTGTTTTTCAAGGAGATCATTTGACTCCATGGATTTTCGAGAAGTATAGTGTCGGACAGGGATACCAAATTCATAGGGCATTTTTGGAGGACGCTATGGAAAAATCTAGGGACTAACTTGGCATTTAGTTCAGCTTACCATCCGCAGATAGATGGGAAGACAAAAGTGGTCAACAGGAGCTTGGGAGATTTGTTGAGAAGCCTGGTGACAGAGCACCATAGCAGCTGGGACAACATATTGCCCCAGGTGGAGTTTGCATACAACGATTCAGTGAATCAGAGTACAAGAAAAACCCCATTTCAGATTGTATATGGGACACAACCGAGGGGAGTTTCTAAACTCAGGGAGTCAGAACAGGCTATGACTAGTAGTGATAGTGCAGAGGAATTCACTGAAGCAATAAAGGAACTTCACGACAAGGTGAAGCAACAACTGATAAACACAAATCAGGAGTACAAGCACATAGCAGATCAACATCGGAGACAACTTCAGTTTGAAGTTGGTGATCTTGTTTTGGCACATTTGAGGAAGGACAGGTTCCCAAGAGGAACATATAACAAACTAAAAATGAAGAAAATTGGGCCATGCAGGGTCCTAAAGAAATTCAGAGAAAATGCTTATGAGATTGAGTTACCGGATGGCATCGGGATATCTCCGATATTTAATGTTTCAGATTTATACCCATATAGGGCTGGAGAAGCAGAGATTGGAACTGAGGAACCAATGGTCTAGTGGTAGAAGAAATTACCAGTTGCAGAAAAGCCACAGATGGAGTACATACTAGACAAAAGAGTGGGAAAGAAGACCAGGCGAAAGCAATATTTTGAGTACTTGGTCAAGTGGAAAAATCACCCAGTCGAGGATGCTAGCTGGGAAAACAAAGCAATGATACAGAAGCATGGACAAACCGTGCAAGAACTCATGGACAGGAGCCCATGAAAATTTTCAAGCTGAGGAGTATGATGCAGGAGCATCGCAACTACCAAAGCCAGCGTGGAGCCAACACATGTGTTTTTAAACACATGATATATAAGCTTGATGACTTTTTTTGAATTTTCATAAAAGATGAAACGCCATAACCTTCAATGAAACATTTATGAAGGAGCGCATGTTGTATTGTATCAGAACTCGAGCCATACGTTCTTGTCTGAAGTAGATAGGAAGGCATTTAATAGATTTAATGCAGGTAGATAGGATTTTTTTTTCCAGATTAGACAGTTTTAGAGTTTCGAGAGGGAAAACAGATATAGACACCCTCATTGTGTATTGTAACATAATTCAGAATCAAGCATTCAGAAGAGAGAGCAAGCAGAGAAATTGTAAGCAGAACCCCATGTACATATTTGAATTAATAGAAGAGAGTCTTTGATTCAATTTCATGGCTGGTGTTGTTTGTCTGTGTATGTAGTTTATGTGCTCATGAATATTTTCTTTCTGGTCATGCATTTTCTTTGAATATGCTGTGTATGTGATTTCAGGATTTTAAACTGAAGTCTGAGAGTGAGAGCAAGAAATTAGTTTCAATTGTTTCTCTATTCTGAGCCAAGAGATTCCTGCAAGGGGAGCAGTGGAATCTGTCTGGAAGGAGTGCGTGACTGCAGGGTTCAGATAGAGATAAATTTTTTTGTAAGCTCTCAGAAGTGCAAAGTTGGCACCGGAGCCATGCAAGAAAGGTACAGGCCGAAGAGGAAGTCTCAGTTGTTAACCTGAGTAAAGGGATAGAAGACTGCTACTGCAGGAGGTGCGCAGAGTCTGAAGGATTCAACACTTTAGAATTTTTTGGATGGTTAGCACAAGGAGTGCGCATACATTACTCTGAAGGAGTCAGAGCGAATAAGCTCAAGAGGGATAGAACCCTTGTGATAGTATTGAAAGGTAACATAGAGGGTTAGTGTCGAGGAAGGTTTTGAGCAGGAGCTATAAGCACAAGCTGGGAGAACAAGTCTCGGTAGAAGCACTTAAGCGTTTTTAAGAAAACATCAAGGAGGAGGAGTCGACGGTCAGGATTCGCAGGGGAGATTAACGAAACCCTGCCAGCCATCAGATCTCAAAAGAGTTGCGCATGGGTTAAATCTTAACGTGGAGGTAGGGAGCTCGAGAGTCATCGGGAATTGACTCATTGGAGAATCGGAGTCTCTGGGGTCATAGAATCCTCATAGGAAGAAATTGTGACCCACGATTTCCCGAAAGACGCATAGTCGTAGATTTCGGATTTGGATGTGTGTCAGCGATCCGGAGAGTCGGGGTTCAACATTTATGATATTCCCATGCCAAGGAAACGCTGGAGTTGAAATCGCGATCACGCAATACCCGATAGCGTGACGTGGGGAGGGTGACGAGCAAGAGAGCGCGCACGTGTGCATCGGGTTTTGGCACTTCGGATATCTGGGTGTCGAGAAAATCACGGAGAAATAGAGAAACTCCAAAATTGTGAGGGGTCCCACTGTTATAGCATTGAGTGCTGATAGGTTTCGTCCATGTCGCAGATCAAGACTTGGAAGGGTCTGTGATATTGAGCAACAGGATTCGCGAATTCTCGAACCGCAAAATTCTGATTCATATTTGGAGCGAGGACCACTGGCGTCAGAGTGAGAGAACAGGTGGCATCGGGAATCGAGAATCGAGGATTTTTGAGGCGAGTTGTTCACAACCTCGCAGAATCCGATTTTTCGATGGGGTAAAACCCGACTGACGCAGAGAAAGATGAAGGGAGTATTCCTTGGGTTTCGGGGATTATGTTGTCAAGTACACGACTCGCGACTACGCGAGGTCCGATTTCCCGATATGACAGGGGAGGTCATCGAAGGCCATTATGTGGGTGTGAGAACTTCCAACAAGGGAGTTGGAGAGTGAATTTAGCTCTTCGGGCCTAAGCAGGAAGGAGGTCCTGGTGAAGGCCGGACACGCAGGTGGCACGTGCTGCACCAGAGGACCAAAATATTCTCCATTAATTAAATCTTAGTGATAGACATCAATTAAATATTCTCCATTAAATAACTTCATCTCACACACTCCAAATCCAATAAGTGGACTCCTATTAGTGTAATAATATCATAACATGTAATGCAAAATATCTATAATCCCAAACCAATACCAAAAATGGGATGAAAGAAAATTCTAAAGAAATAAAAAAAAAAAGAAATAGAGAGGATAGTCTACATAATATTTTCAAGACTCTGGTGTTTAGATCTCATAGTCTAAACGATATTTTCAAGATTTGAGTTTTTAGATTAAAAATATAGTTACCTTCAAGTAGTCCAAATTCAAATTCTACATGCAAAGTTTAAATTGAAATGTTATTATCTTCCAATTGTCAAAATTAAGATTCAACCTCCCATTGCATTTTCACATTAAGAATGAAGAATACTCTTATTTTCAAACATTCCAAATTAAAATTCTAGTTTACAAGGGAAATAATATGATCACAGAGAAGTGTTATCACCTAGCAAAAGGAAAAGTTACCAAGTTTGAATTCAAATATAATACAATATGAAAAAAATATATTCTATAACCAAAGTTTCTCTTATAGCTAATCAAACCACCGAGTGGATCTATCACCCACTTTGGGGCAAGAAATCCTTTAGCATCCAACCCGCCCTATTCATTTTGGATTTTGGGCTATCTCTTGTGGGAGAGACAGATTTCTCTCACATCTCTACATGCGCTTCAGTGATGGTGGGGTATTTGGATCTGCTTATTTAGAGCGATGTGTATAGTGTTAGAGTAGTTTTATTTTACCTGGTGACATCACAAAAGGCTCGAATCTACGTGCAATTTTTCAATCTTTATTTTGAAATTTATATGAAGCTTTTTTTTCCTTATGTCAAAGTATTTTTCTTATTAAACATATAATTTATAGTGTATTTAATATCAGATATTGTGAATATTCTTTTACTTACATATTGTGAATATTCTTTCACTTGAAACTCTTTAATATTTTGTTTAATATTTCTTATTTATATAATATTACAAAAAATATAATTATATATTAAAGCATATTATTTTCAATGTCTTTAATATCATATATTATGAATATTTTTTCACTTGAAACTCTTTAATATTTTGTTTAATATTTATTATTTATATGATATTTCAAAAATTATAATGATATATTAATATTTTATTTAATATTTATTATTTATATGATATTGAAAAAAATATAATTATATATTTAAAATTATGTGTAATAAAAATAACAAAATCTCTTAAAAACTTATACAATAAAATTTTAAAATATTATGGATTTCAAACTTTTAAGGTAAACACTTTATAAAATATTATTAATATGACAAATTAAATTATCATTATATTTTATTTTTCAGTTTAACTTTATATTTGCTTTAATTAAGCTATTGCATACATATTTACTTTTATAATTATAAGTTAATATATATGATTGAATTAGACAAGTTGAATTATATTAAATTTTATATTACATTTTACTTAGATTCGATTAGGTTATTATATACATTTTTAATTTTATGATTATAAGATAATATATCTGATTGAAGTTAAATATTTTTATTTTTTATGTGTTTGCTTAATCCAAGTGTATATAAACAAAAAAAATAAACAAAATGGGTTGAAGTTTTCATTGACATTGATAATACGTAGAATTGACAAGTGTAAATTCTTTGTAATTGGGTAATCACTCAACACCATGTGTTTTTTTTCGAAATTTTTAGAAATTTGGAAATTTGAATTTAAATTATTAAAGGATAACAATTATATCCTTGGATAATGACAGAATTATAAATTCAATGGTTAGTTTGAATTTGTATGACATTCTAACAGATAGTAAAATTCAACGATCTCCTTCTGTTTATCATTTTATTTTCTTTCTTTCTTTGCTTTTTGTTTTTTTTTTCCATTCTTGATGTGGACTTAGCTCTTTGCTTTTTGTTTTTTTTTCATTCTGGAAGTGGCCTTCGCTTTTTGCTTTTATCTATCTTCTTTTTTGCGTTCTGGAAGTGGCCTTCGCTCTTTGCTTTTATCTAACTGTTCACTCTCTCAGGGATTATTGGGAAGCACTATTTTCTTTGTGCGTTTATGAGGCGGAGCGTTCTGTTGTGCGTATGTCTACATTCCTTGATCTTTCAGAAAGCAAGCTCATGGGACCTATTCCGAAGAATTTCATGCAGCTCAAATGCCTACCCCTGCAGAACCTGATGAAAGCATGAGCCGAAGGGTTCTTTGATGAATCGTAGCCCTGCTGAAGCTAGGAACCTTGATGTTGTGGAACAAATCTCTGCAAGCACCCTCTGAAGGAGTCAAAAGCTCACATGGGGTAATAATTTCACCCGAACGATTCCATCCGATTTTCGGTAATATTTCCATGGATTTCAATGAGTTTCCCTCCCACAAGTTCTTCAACTTCTCTTACCACAATCTGTTCTTTGCCAAGCCTTTTTCAAGCACATGAATCCTAGTGCTTTTGTTGGTAACGAATTGTATGATCGAACATCGGAATTGAAGTTTCGACTATCTTTGCTCGGTTGAACGAGTAATGATCGAACATTTAATGCATAGACACACTCATAAGAAGCAACCGATAACACTCCAACTCAGCTCTCCAGTTTTCGGGTACATTTTTCTCCTGCTCTCTTTTCTCTAAAATGGCAATCCTGCAGGAACATTTAAGAATAGAATATTAAATTTATTTATTAAGCGGAAAATACCAGATCATATGCATATAAAGTTTTTATTAAGAAGAAAATACGAGATCATATGCATATTAAGCAGAAAATACCAGATCATAGACTATAACTTTTTATTATATAAAAATATAAATGTATAGATCCATAGTAGAGTTCTATTCAATATAAAACATAGGTATTTTCTGGTACAAATTACACAGGGAAAATCAACGCTTCTACAAGATCCCCAATCTCAACGGCTTATGTAGTATGACACGTTAAATCTTATCTGACTAAACAGGTTACAAAATATGTAACTGAATCCACAACTTCACAATTAATGATTTCATATCTAGTTTTGATATTTTCAAGTTATTTAACTGAAACTATTTACAATAATATGATGACTAGCCAACGTTTTGGTTTTTCAACACAATTATATTTTTCCGCCATGTTAATATCCCACTTCCAGCTCATTTCTTTTGCTTCTTATACCTCCGAGGGATTCGATCTAATGACTTTTCTGGTTTTTTATTTTCTTTATTTTTATTTTTTACGTTTTACCATGGACTATTTTCCAGAGCTTTATAACGTCCAAACGAAAAATTGTAAGGAGGCGAATATGGCCTTGGTCAATGGATTTATTGGGTCGTTTTTAGTTTTTAATAAGGTTTTTAATAAAAGATCATAAATCTATAAATTGCCTTCACTAATCATCCACCATATTTTATTAAGCTTGAGTTGAATTGCAAAGTAAGTAGTCCCTATCTATCGTTGCTTTTTATGGTTGCTCTTTTCCCAAGCAGCCAATCACTATGCAGCTGGAGAACTTGTCAGGAACTATAATTTGCAAACGCATGAAAATCAAAAGTGAAAAAACATGATTAGCTATAACGGAGGGAGGGAAGCTATCTATTTGTAATATTTGAAATAGAAACTGAAAAAGCATGATAATGAACTCATAAAAGCAAACGCAGGGATAAACTGAACGTTTGGGAATTTGTGAAAATCAAAAGTGAAAAAGCATGATAAGGGAAAAATCATAATAAGTTCAAAGCATAAGTTCTAACTACATCTTTTTTTTGTAACTAATTGTTCGTTGGTTTCTCAGTAGTTAGTTTAATTTGTCGGGTCCATCTCCGCTAATGGAATTTAGGGTTTTTTATTATTCTAATCCCAATTATAATTTTGCTAAATTTAGATTATTTGTCTCTTATGTTTAATGGCTTTGACTTTGTATACCTATTAAGTATTAATTTTTTTTTTTTTTAAATTAACCTCTACAATTCAGTAAATAAATTTAATTTCAAACACTAAAATATCAGTACAATAGGAATCTAAATGCCTGTTTTAATTGTTTTGTGTTTTGTTTTTTTTTTTAATATTTTTTTGTTTAATTTTATTTTAATTTTTTTTTTAAATTATTAAATTTATAGATTTTAATAATTAATTTTGTATAATTCAAATGCTTCAGCTATTTTTAAACATTTATAAATACAATTTAACAAATTGAAAATTGTAATTTAATACAAGTTTATATAACAAAATTACAACTAAAACCAAAATATAAAACAAATATACAAAAGTTAACTGGATTTTTAAGACAAAATTATATAATTTTTATATTATAATTTATTTTAAGTATTTATTTTTATTTATTGTTCATTTTCATTTAACTAATTAAGTAAATAGAAAATTTGTATATAGCTCATTTAATTAATTAAGTAAATAGAAAATTTGTATAGAATTCATTTAATTAATTAAGTAAATAAAAAAATTGTATATAGTTCTATGTGTACATTGAATATTTTATTGTGTTTTGTTTTGAGTTAAAATATTTATTATTTGTTATTTTTCATTGTAAATCAAAACTATATTTTTTATTTTATTGTGTTTTGTTTTAACTTAAAATATTTATTATTTGTTATTTTTTATTATAGATAAAAATTATATTTTTTAAATTTTTTATAAATTCATTATTTATGTTATTTATTTTATATGTGGTATCTTATCTTTTTTTAAGTGTATGATGTAAATTTATTATATGTTTGTTGTGATTTTGTTAATTTATTTCAAATGCTTTGCATTTTCTATTAAAACTATGTAATTTTTACTTTCATTAACATAATGGATCCATGATTTTGTAGTTCATATTCAAAAATGCATTTGAGTAAGTTGTATATTGTTATATTATAAATTTGTTCTAAAAATTATTTTTACTTTATGCAATGAATTATTATGTGAGGCTTGGGCCTTGGGTTATATAAAGGCTTAGGCTTAGGTTTAGGATTATGATCAGGGATTTGCACTGAAGGTTCGACTAGGATAGGGTAACCTAGTCTATCCAGGTTAGGCTAGATCAATCTATGTAGGTTAGGGTAAAGTAGGCTACACTAGGTTAAGGTGATATGGGATAGGTTAGGTTGGCATAGCCTAGTAGGTTATTGTAGGGTAGGTAATATTAGGCTAAGTTAGGGTAGGGTAAGCTAGGATAGGTTAGTGCAATCTAAGCTAGGATAGGTTAGGTGAGGTTAAGCTATGCTAGGCTAGGCAAGGTTAGTTTAATGTAGGCTAGGTAAGGTTATATTAGGGCAAGGTTAGGATAGGCTAGGCTATCTTAGGGTAGGATAGATTAGTCTAGCTCAAGGTAGTCTATGTTAAGATACACTAAGGTAGGTTAGGACAAGTTCAAGTGGGTGAGGCTAGGCTAGGTTGAAGGTTAAGCCAAGTTATATTAGGTTAAACCAAACTAGTTTAGGGTAAGGTTAGGTAGTATACTTTAGGGTTTCCTTAGGTTAGACTAGGTTAGGATAGACTTCAGAGAAAGGGAGGGATGAAGAGATAG
>ML780784.1:510782-530598 GCA_009831015.1 Picea engelmannii
CAGCATCCAAAAATTATAGTGTGGAGAGGGGGGGAGGAGGGACATTTCGAGAGTAAGTGCACAATGGATAAAAAATTTGGGTGATAGAATTCAAGACAGTGTGTGATAGAAAATATAAACAGTGTGCATCAAAACGAAGAATGAATAGAAAAAGAAGAAAGGTGGTAGATTAAGAAACAAAAAAGTGGAATACATTAGAGAATTAATGAAATGCCTTATAAAAGAAATAAAATTTCAAAGAACACCTCATTATGACTTGGAGAAAATAAGATCTAATGAGAGGAGGCCAAGTAAACACATCGAGTGACCGATTATTCATGAAGGTTTCAACAACAATTCAGAGCACCAGCATCCAAAAATTATAGTGAGAGAAAGTGAGAGAGGGAGGAACAAATTAGAGAGAAAGAGAGAGAGGGAGAGAGAGAGAGAGTGTGGGAGGGAGGGAGAGGGAGTGAGGAAGGGTGAGAGTGTGTGTGAGAGAGAGAGAGGGAGGGGTGAAGAGAGATATATATGGGGGGAGAGAGAGGGATATAAGGGAAGAGGAGGAGAGGAAGGGAGAGAGACAGATATCAAAAAAGGTAGGGAAAGGGATTTAGAGCAAGAGAGGGAGGGAGAGAGGGAGAGGGTGGGGGAATGGAGGGATATAGGGGGTGGAAGGGAGAGAGAGGGAGGGAAATGGAGGTACAGGGAGGGAGGGAACGAGAGAGGAAGGGGGGGAGGGAGAAGGAGAGGGTGAGAGAGAGGGATATGGAGGGACAAAGAGATGGGGGGGGATAGATGTAATGAGAGTGGGGGGTGAGTTGGATAGTTCGAAATAGATGGAAAATTAGTGTGAGAGAATTCGATACAACACACAACAGAAAAACTAAACATTGTGTGTTGGGAGGGAGAATGATCGAAAATAGAAGAAAAGAGATAAATTATCATACAAAAAAGTAGAATACTATAGATAATTAATGAAGGGCCTTAAAAAATAAGGAAACATGCAAATAATACCTCATTGTGACTTTTAGCAAACAGGAGCTAAGGAGAAGAAGTCGAGAAAACACACAAAGCAACAAATTATCCCTAAAGGTTTTAGCATTGATTCAGAACACCAGAGTTAATAAATTATAGTATGGTATCACCAAAGGTTGGAGCAATCACCAAAATATCAACGAAGACCCACATCAATACAAGATCACTAAATACACAAGAACTAGAAGTGGAAAACACTAGTGTACAGGTAGGAGTCGTGGACATGGACGCGATTCTGTCACTAAAACTAGTTATCCCAAAATCATTCTAAGAACATGATCCAAAGAAGATGAATGTGGATTCAAATATCGAAGAAAAAAACCCCATTACTCATATTTTGGTCTAGGAGTGTCGCAGCAGAAAAATGGGGAGGATCAGGGAAGAATAGAGTCTAACATGCCTAGGGCATAGGTCAAACCAATACATGAACTAGTTACAAAACCAACACCAAAAAAAGAGGAACATGTGCAACTAGAATATTTTATAGGTGAGCTAGCTTTAGATGCATGTCAAGAAGAAGGGCCATCCACTGCAATGGGAAATGGAAACAAGAAACAATCGGTGCATATATCACAGTGTAACAACTATAAGTCATGATAACATTACCATGCATTCTAGAAGGAGATGACAATTCTACCTAATATTGTAGGATGTGTAGAAAAAATAAGGTATTAAGGCCATGATGTAACATATAAAGACAAATTTCAGTAATTGGATCCCTAGGTATGCATGGACACAAAAGGGATTAGTGTGAGATGAGTACCAATACTTGAACCAAAGTAATGGATAATAGGTTTATACAACACAGGGATAATGGACTTAGTACATATCCCTCATTTTGGATGTGGTAAGGACGTGAATAATTGCATCAAAAAATTATTGGAGTTAGTCCATGGAGGTATTTTGTGGTTAGACAGGCCAATATTTATTGACATAGACCTGATTAGGCAGATCACAGATCTTCACACTAGTAGTGAGAAACCTGAATAATATATGGATGATAAAACTAAGAAGAATACCCTGGCAGAGGAAATGAAGAAAACATATGGCACAATGAGAGGGTCTAGGGAATTGTGATTAATAGGATCAACGAACCTGTAAAAAGGTTGGAAATGAAGCTAGTCAAATGTAAGTTTCTAAGAAAGTTTTGTAAGGAGGAGGCTCGAGTAGGGGTGATCGCAGTAGTCATGTAGTGCGTGAAGAGGACTCTACTTAGCTTGATTGCAAATATGAACGAAACTTGGGGATAGAGTTTCATTACTCATGGTTGATCATAATCATAACACTAGTAGGATGGAGGCACCATAAATTTAGCATTTTCTTCCGAAGCATAGGAAAGTGTTTCCTATTATAGTATGTAGCACTTAGCCACACCTCAACGACAAAATAAAGGAAGGCTAAATTGAGCATATTTGAGATTTACTTGGATTAGATACATGAAAAGGTGGAAGAGACATGGATAATCCCACCAGAAGTGGTGGAGGAACACAAGAAGATAGCTTATTTCCAGGTCTCAAGCCACAATGTATGAATCCAGGACAAAAGGAATCCAAAGAAGAAATGGTTGAATATAATGTACTGTGTCACTGGAGAGTAATTTCAATGGTCTGTGAAGGACTATCCAGATGAGTGGAAAGTAAAAATGACATTAGAGAAGGGACATAAAGGGAAACAACCAGTAGAAACTAGGACAGGACAAAAAACCAAGTTTTCAACAAAAAATATCAGGAAAGTTGTAGAGTGCACAAAGGATAGTTTAGGAGGTGTGATAGTAAGAAAACTAATACAATAGAAAAAAATTCCAAAGCCACTTGCATAGGATAAAATTCACACAAAAGCCACCAACAAAAGAGAACAATCGAAGAATAAAACTAATGAAAGCACACAAAAGGAAACAACAGTTCTGACTTAGGAGGAACAAATAGGAGGATACATCAAATATATAGATATACCTACAAATTCAACACAGATAGAGACTCTACCATAGAAGAGACCTCTGTCGTAGGAAGGAGGATAGATGAAAAATATCAAGGTGCATAAACATGTCCCAAAATTTACTATAACATAAGATGATGTAGAGATGGTGGCAGAAAAAGCCCAAGACCGCATAGCAGAGTCATGTGATGAAATGGTGAAGAAAAGAGAAGAAATAATAAAGAGATTATCAGAAATGAAGCAAACGTTGGTGCAACTTCACCAACATATAGTTCAGGAAAAGGTAGTGCCAGTGCAGGAAACATTATAGATCATAGCATCAGGAAGTGATATTTTTCCTATCACTTAGGATATGATGCAATTAGAAGAGGGGACAACAAATAAAAAAGTAACGGAGATAGATCATTTTCACTTGGATTTTCCCAATATCCCCACGAAAGCATTGTACAAATTGCAAGTTAGTGTCGCACAAGAAGTCCAATATATAGAAGGAGCAGATGCAATGGAGTTACAAATAGATAAGGATATCAATAACACATTGAACATAAATGTCAAGGAAATATAGGTTGAGAAGGACTAGGTAAAGAAGTGCATTGGCTAGATAGAGGAGTGCATTGAAGAAGTCTTTAAGTCAAATCCAGACAACGCATAATAAGGGACACACTTACAAACCGAAGAGAAAATTGGGAAGATCGTGCAGGCATTAGAAGATTACAAGAGTCATATAACAGAGTTGATGGAATAGTTGAACCAAAGCAAACTACCATAGGTGGGATCATAGAGAGTATGAGGATATAGGGAACATAAAGGAAATGTCATAGAGTGTTAAGAATATTACATACTTATATGAGAAAAGTGCACAACTTTGGACAAGTTTAGAAGAAAATGAAAAATTGCAGGCACTAGAACTAAAGAAGGAAAGCGCCAATTCAGCCTTGTAGGATTTGAAGAGGAAGATAGAGGATATGGACATTTAGGAGAGGATCAGGAGTGTGCAAGAGCTCAAAAATTTACAAGAAAAGTTAAAAATTGTGTAGACATAGAAGAAGATGAGGGAGGCTCAACTAGAGCCACTACAGGAACATGCAGAGAAGATATTGATAGAAATGGATGCAACCAAGGGCTAGATGGAAACCCTTAAGTTGGAGGCTGAAGAGATGATGAGGGAGTATATCATAGCATAAAATGTAGATTTTGTTACAGATAAGGGAGCATAGGTCAAAATGTGTGCTGGAGAAATGTGAGGAAGTTTCCAAGAATTGGAGAAATCGGTGTAGGACGCACATACTACCTGAGTGGCTCGGAATGAGCCATGGGTTAGTGTTGGGGCCTATTGGAGCAGGCTATTTTTGGATCAAATTCTAAGGAAAGAGTGCAGTAAACGAGGATGAAATATAAGGAATGGACCAACGAAGCGACACAAAAGAAGGAAAAGGAAGCAGGACATAAAAAATAAAGGAAAATCAACCCGACGTAAATGTGGATTAGAGTGCAAAGGAAGTTAGAATGTGGACAAGTTGAGTCCACTTAGATTTAGAGTTTTGGTAGTCAATTTAAAGGGTTTTTACACATGTTTTTGTATAAATATGATGTATGAGGTAGATAGGGGGATCAACATTTTTTAGTATATTGAGAGGTCCTTTTGAGAACAATTCTGAACTTTGAGTCACAATAATAGTTTTGTTGAGCTATGGGGGTCAGACGGAATCAGTGTTGAGATGTATGGATTTCATCTGAGGGTCCGGTCACAACATGTGGATCTTGGTGTGACACTAATCAACCTCACAGAGTATGAAAAATGTTTGATGTTATGCATGCACAACCCAATTTTGATGAATAATAATAATAAACACAAGACCTTTGTGGATGTAGCCCGGGGGGATTAACCATGGTAAAAATGTTATCTCTGTGTGTGATTATCTTATGTGTTTCTTTGATATTATTTTGTGTTGAATGAATCCATGAATTTAGTGAGATTTGTTTACATCTTGCAATATAATAGTATAATGTTTTCTACATAATGAGTGTTATTGAATTGGTAAAATAATAAATCTAATGAATGATGGTATGGTAGAATGAATTTTGAATTAGAAGAATTCTAATATGCCTAAAATTCCCACAAGTTCCATCCCTTCCATGATTACAGACACTTTCTTCATGC
The DNA here is from genome assembly GCA_009831015.1 of Picea engelmannii. NCBI lineage: Eukaryota > Viridiplantae > Streptophyta > Pinopsida > Pinales > Pinaceae > Picea > Picea engelmannii. Next base: position 515,896 of record ML780784.1, read on the forward strand.
AATCACCCATAATCCATATAAGGTGAGACTGCGTTGTGAATTCTATGCATAGTGTTTCCTTTTGTTTTACCATAGGGGCCGATGGTTACTAGGGTTTTATTGGAAAACTAAGGTAGAACCTGGGTCAACCTATACATCCAACATCGATAATGTTTTTCTACCTTGGATTTTTAATTTTTGTGCTACCCTTTGTTTATTTTGCATGCTTTGTCTCTTTCCTCGTATTTTCTATTGGGATGGTTGATTGTTGTGAAGGCCCAACCTCTACTTTTTGTTTAGATTTTGGTACTTTATTTGAGATAAATAGAACCTTCCATTCTTTAGGACAATCCTTCATATCCCACTGCACCTCTTCTCCTGTGACATGGTATCTTAAGTGTAGAAATTTCTTCTTAGGATCCCTCTTAGCCTAGATCCACATGTTATGCCTTGAAGATTGAAAATTTTATATTCCTTAACTCTCTTTCACAACTTCCAGTGGTATTCTCCATGTGTTTTCCATCTTCTCTTGCATCTCATAATAGAGCATGGAGAAAACGCTAGAATTCACCTTCCTTTTCTTTCGATTTTAAGTATGCCATAATGATGTATATTTTATTGCGTGGAATTTCCCTAGACTCTAGTAAAATCTACTATATTTTGGCTATCCCCATCCAGCCAGTGTTATCAATATGATTGTCCATGAATAATAAAATCTTGAACCTAGATCATGGGCATCCTTGTAATCTTCCATAAACAAGTTTAGGAGATATGAAACCTAGCTAAGTAGACTCCCCTTTGCGCATTGCACAACTGTTTCTATTACTCCTATAAAGGATTCCTCCTTGTGACATTTTCTCAAAATTTTACATGCCATCATGTTTGTTACAAACTTAGTTGTTGGTTCATTTATCTATCTAATAATAATTCCCTTGGATCCTCTATTAGTCCCATATTTATTCTTTATTTCATCTTCCATGGATTTTTCTTTGGTTTTTTCATCCATGTATTCCTCTGGTTTTTATCCATCTATTGGTAATTCTGTGATTTCTATAATTAATTCCACATATATGGATACATGCCTATCCATCCATAATATTCCTCCATGTACCAATGTCAGTAGTTGTTTGACACATGCATTCACATTATTTTCTGTTACAAAGTGAGGAATCTCCAACAAGTTCATAATTATTGTGCTATATAGCCATATAATCCATTGTTTTGGCACCAAAATGGGATCTCCTGATGGACCTGGTCCTTTACTTTCCATGTATATTTGCAACGTGAACTTAGGAAACTTCCCCATATATGTAACATAATGTTCAACATACTTCATCTTATTCACACATCCTAACATGTCATAAAGTATCTTAACACCTTCATGTATCTATGGCTATGACAATGTTAGTTCTTTTTGCTTGCTTGGTGTTCTTGGTGCAATAGGTTTTCCCTAGTATTTTTCTCCCATACTGATGGACATACCATTTCCACCTAGTTCTCTTCCTCATCTTGTTTAGTGTCTGAGCTCTATTGGTATGTGATATCTTCAACCTATACTTTTTCCTACAACTGCTACGTTGGCTTTGTTGTAGGTTGTTTCCCTTCATCAAATTTTGTCTTCTCGTGATATTCCTCGTTTAGTTGTTCCTAAGGTTTTGCTGCTCCTAACCCATTTTGTTGCATAGTTTTTTTTTTGTGCTAGGGTTTTTGTTTCACTCTGTGGGTCGATTTCCATTTCTTTTGTCATTGGACTTTGATGTTACTTATCTTCTACAATTGTGGGACTAACTAGTTCAATGATTGGGGATGGAATGACATCCATATTCACCACTCCTTCTGGATGGATTACATTGAATTTGTTGATTTTTGTTTCTTGTGCAGTCCTCATAGAACTTTGTGTTTTTATTGTGACCCAGTTGGGATCTCCTAGCTTTGGTGGTGCCATTTTGTTAAATTATGAAAGGGGTTGTTCTGAATCATGAGTAGACACATCAAAATCACCTGCTCACACTAAATTTTCTTCCTTATATCTCATTTACACAAAGTAAAAATGAGTCTTCTCATTCATGTTTTATTCTTTTATAGGTCATGTCATAAATTCTCTATTGCGCCACAATTTTTCAATCATCGCTTTTTCCTTTGTTGGACCACTTTTTTGTATCGACGTGCTTCTTTTTCTTCCTGGTAACATATCTCTGGTGCACTTTGTATTCATTTTATTTCATACCACTTACTGTCTATTTCATTTTGTATACTCTAACTGGATGTTTTAACACTCATCCATCCATTTCATATTTTTGTATTTTTCTTACTTTTCCAATTTTTCCTTTCTTTTTCATATTCTACTATATACACTATGTACAATTGTAATTTTGTGTGCTGAAACTACTAAGGTTTATTGGGTCAACTTTCCCTATATAGTTTTAGTCGACTACCACTAAATAATCCTTGAATATATATGCTAGATAGATCCTACAATTGTACATCACCTCCATCTGTGACATATTTTATCTCATATGGCCCTAGACAATGCATCTTAAATTTCTATGGGTATTGTTAGTATTTGTTGTCATATAGAAGAACTATATGTCCTTCATTAAATTTTTTATTTTTAATTTGTCTCTCATGCCATTCTTTTTCTTTTTATTTATGTAGTTCCTGATGGAAATCAACCATAATTCTATCTTCTTCTAGTTTGAGGAGTTGAGACAATATTTCTTGGTCTCTACCTCTTTATTTCATGTTTGTAATGGATGCAATACACATACAAAGAATAAAATATTCTAAATTAACTAATGCTTATTGAACATACACAAATCTGAAAGGTGTCTTCCCTATAACTTTCTTGCATGTCATTCTATAGGCCCATAATACTGTTGGTATCTTCAGATCCGAATCATCTATGTTTACAATGTAAATTTTAGTTAGGGAATTCTCCAATATTTTATTAAATGCTTCCATTGTTCCATTATATCAAGGATGGTATTAAAATATTTTAATTCCTTTTTCAAACGGGAAGTGTGTTGTAGTTTCAACACTGCAATCTTTTACTGTTGTTGCTTCAACACATCTGGTTAAATATTTTTTCACTGTAATGATGTACCTTTCTCTTGATATTCTACTTCATGGGTTGATCGGTCCTACAAACTCTATTTTCCATTTCTCAAACACTTTAAGAGTTTAGGGGAATCACATCCCTCCTTGATGGCTTTCCTACCCTCTGACAGACATCACAAGTCTGGAAATACTCTTTTTCATCTTTAGAAATTGTTGGTCACCATAGTCCTATGCATAGTATCTTCTTCATAGTGGATTTTCCTACATAATGTCCTCCAACTATTCCTTCATGTGATTATACTAAGTTGATAGGATGTTCATGTTCCATGACACATCTCCTTAGAATATTATCTACACCCAATTTATATAAATGTACTGGAATAAGTTTGTAATTTGCATCTCTAACCACTAACTTCTTCTTCTACGCATTGTTGTATTCCTTTGGAGCAAACCATGTACTCAAAAATTCAATGATATAATAACAATATTCATCACCAATGTGCAGTGAAAAGAGTTGTGTACCAATAAATTGTCCTCCAAGTTTCTTGGTTCCTCTTCATTAGTTATCCTGGACATATGATTTGGACTTTCATTCAATCTTCCAGGTTTCACAACTACTTCAAAATCAAACTCTTAAACTAACAAAAACCATATACATATTCTTCCCCCAACACTAGATTTTTGACTGGGTATTTGAGAGAAGAGTGATCTATGAAAATTTTAAAGTGTTGGCCTAATAAATAATTTCTAAACTTTTATAATGCATACACCATTGCCAAACCTTCTCTTTGTTGTATTATAATTTTGTTTGGACTCTGAGAGTTTCCTACCTACAAATTCTATTGGGTGATCTATGTCACCTTCTCCTAGATGTGCTAATACTTCTCCAAGTGATATTGAAGAGGAATTAACATGAACATGGAACTCTTTTGACCAATCTAGAAACACCAAAATTGGTGATGCCACCATTTTCTCTTTTAATATGTCCAAAATCGATTGGCACTCATCATTTCATTGAAACTTCATATCCTTCTTTAACATTTTCTTCATTGGCACAATAATCTGTACATATCTTTTTATGAACTTTCTATAGTAGCCTGTATGACCTAGAGTAGATCTTAATTGGTGCACTGACTTAGGTGGTGGTAAATTAACAATGACAAAAATCTTTGCAGGGAAAACTAATAGACCCTGTTTACAAACCACATTCCCTAGAAAAATTCCAAATGGTTCATTGCATATATATTTCATAATATCCAAAGAGATTTGAAATTGTCTACACTTGTTGAGCATTAATCTTAAAACTTCAACATGATCTTTCAATAGGATAAATATTTTCTAATAATCCAAATAAACCTCTAAAAAATAAGAGGGGAATTTTTCAATCCAAAGGGCATCACTATGTATTGATATGACTCCCATTCTGTGGAAAATGTAGTCTTATGATGATCCTCTAGTGCTATTATGAGATGGTGATACCTTGAAAAATCCATGAGTAAATGAGAATGTTTCATTTCCTCCTACATTTTCCAATACCTCATATGTAAATGGAGTAGGGAAGGGATCATGTAGAGATGCATCATTCAAATTCCTCAAGTCTACACATATCCCTATCCCCCCATTCTTTTTCTGAACTACCATGGGACCAATCCACTCAGATTATTCAATAGGTTATATTATACTAGCCTCTAACATTTTATCAAAATCTACCTTAATGTTATGTTTATACACTTGATTCAACCTATAAGGTATTTTTCTTATTGGTATAGCATCTGGTCGAAAAGGAATCTTCATTTATCCAAGTTATCCTTCCACCCCTTTCATTTCTAAAAATGTTGTTGGAAATAGATCACTATAATCACATAGTAATTATGTTATTATTTCCATTGCCTGTTTGTCCCAATAATCTCCAATACTTGGATTTTCTTCTATTCCAATATTTATCTTTAATGGTGCATAAAATTCTTCTGAATCTAACTATGGGCCTTCTACTTATATTTTCCCTTCAACTTTTATTATCATAATATCATGTGGGTTTTCTTTTGTTGGGTCATATTCTGTGATGTGGTAACAGTGAAACAACTCTCTAACAGAATGTCAGTCGTGATTCTGATAATATGTTATAATATCAACTTTAGTTTATTAGAAAAAAAAATTACTTTATCAACTTCATTGTTGCATCCATCACTGGATTCTAATGTTCAAATGCAAACGTGATTACAAAATCCTACTGCAAAGTTGTCCAATTTCTATTTCCTTTATGGAGTTCCAATTTTGTATACCATATTCTTTGTATGCCTTATAATGTATGGATGAAGTGACATGGCCATTCTTCTGGTGATAATAGTCTCCATTGGGTTATGCATCTATCTATATGTTCTTTGGGTTGTCATGTTCCATTGTATTTCTCCATATGTTTATTATCTTGTTCTGTGCCGAATCGAATGTGCAATAATCTTTTGCATTGTTACCAATCATGGATATTTTCTTTGTGAGTAACCCACCAACATGCAGGTGCTCCTTTCAAGGAAACATCCAAAACTATTAACCTTTTACTTTCCAATACTTCTAACTCAAACTTTGTTATGACTTCTTCCAAATTGTTTTCACCATAAGATCTTGGAGTTTCTCTTACCTCTATGCCAACCCATCTTAGTGCGTGTGTCATTCCTGCATATGTTATGGTAGATATCTCATGTAATAATTGTTGCCAATTCTCGAGTCCTATGTCAGAATCTGAAGCACAAGAACTGATGCTTCTCCATCTAAGCATTCCATCTATTGTTAGGTTAATGTAATCTTCCTTACACGTGGTAGTCCTATAGAAATGATTTATCTCTTCTGTGATGATTTTTTTTTTTGTTGGTTCAACATATATTTCACCTTGTAAAATATCTAATGGTGCTATGACTCTATATTCTCCCAATTCAAAAATCACTTTCTGTGTCTTCAAGTTGATGATAGCTTTATTGTAGAATGACCAATCTAGTACTAACAATGTTGGATAAGGTGTAGTATTATACACTATATCAATTACCTCAAAATATGCCATAGTTCACAGACCATCTAAATCCACTGGTATGCATTTCAATCGACCAATTGGTATCACTCTATGTTGGTTTTCTAGTTTCAATTGAATAAGTGAATCTCCCAATTTAGGTTCACCCATGCATTCCCATGTTTTCTTAGGAATAATATTTACCTCATATCCTAAATCTAATATGATGTCACCCATGCTAAAATCTACAATATTTGAGTTTAGTCCGAACTCTCTATTTTTTCTTGTCTTCCTATGGAAATGATTTACTATATTTTTCTCTAGTTTCATCTCTTCTTCATGATTGTATTTTTCTAACAAACTTTGTAATTCTTGTATAGATGTCTGATCATTTAATAACTTCAAGAAAGATACCAGAAAGTTTCTTAGATTACTTACATTTTATGAAGGATGATCTCTTCTTGTATGATCATATGGATGAGGCATATAATATACAAGCACATCATACCCTGGTTGTGCATTTGAGGTAGAAGCAATATTCTCCTGCAAAATTTCTTATCTGGCCTACTTGAATGCTTCCTTTTCCTTGCGCACATCAAAATGTTTTTGAGGTTTTGTATTATTTCTGACCCACTGGTGTTGATTTTGATTTTGATATATTGCATCTCCTCCTATTTCCGTTCCACCTCGAGGAACTATATTAATTTGTTTCCCATTAACTCTAGTTTCCTTTCCAATCCATTGAACATTCTGGTTATTATGATTCCTTTTTCCCTTTATTTTTGTCAAAATTATAGCACATTCTTCTGTAGTATGATCTATTGCATGATAATACATGCATGTGGCTAATGGTTGTGGAAAATACCTTACATAATGCTGAGGTTTCTAGAAATTGTGGCATGTTATTGGTCATCTGCCTCTTCCAAATCCTCCTCTTCCTTTTCCTCCTATGTTTCCTTCATTGTCTGTGCACAGTATATTATACCATGGTACCTTATTATATTTAGGTGGAACTGCAAAATCTTTCACATTATCATACTCTTGCGCAGGTGGACCTGTCATTAGTTCTTCTTGCATCCTATAAGCGTATGAGGTCCCTTCCTTAATAAGTTCCATGGTTCTAGAATCCTTATCCTCATGTCCTACAGACCTGTAAAAATTGCATAATGTACTTTTAGGTATTTTTTGGTATTTTTTCATCATTAGGCAATGACAGGGATCATGTTTAGGTGTCTTACAATGTTCACACCATATTCCTCCTATGGGTAAGGGAATTGACAATCCTACTACCAAATACTACACAATTGTTGGGAACTCATTTTTGTGGTGTCGTTTTGTTCTGTATAAGGTACAGAAAACATATCCCCTCTTTCCCTTACCTTTGTTCTAACTCAACTTAAACGTGATATTGTTGGTATCCTCTCTTATATGTTCTATAGTTGGATCTATATGTTTATATTAATTCTCTTCCAATTGTAAGGCTTCTTGTAGAGCCTTGGCCTAAGTCTCGAACTTTTGTTGTCACAATGGATATTTAAAATAGGGAAATAATGATTTTATGAATAGTTGTATATATTGCATGTCTGTTATGGGATATTTCAACTTCCTTTCAATCTCTTGAACTTATGATCAATTTTCAAATGGAATCTCCTAGCTTCTATTTGATTTCTATCATATCATTCATATATTGATCTTTTGAATTTGGTCACTGAAACTTATTGTCTAGTGTCTTCCTTGCATCTGTGATATATTTAGGTGATCCTTGTGGAATGTTCACTACTAAGATCATAAACAAGTCGAGTGCGTGGTTTTTGAATGTGATTGCAACCTGAGACACTTTTTTGTATTCATCCATATTTTTTTTATCTTCCCAAATATTTTCTAACATAAATAGATGTTTCTATGGTTCCTCTCACCCTTATCCATAAAATTATGGTAACCAAATGGTTGGATATTCTCCTACCATTGTAAAATCTGTAGTACTTCCTCTACGTGGTGTAGATAAATGACTACTGCTACCTGAACTTCTACTTCCACTTGAATTTCAACTAGTCCCTTGACCTATTGGACTCCTACCAGTAATTTCTAGTTTTCTAAAACATTATTTATTTCCTGATGTCTTAGTTGCACATGGGCTCATGGGTTCCACACTAATTCGAATCTAGAATGGATTTCCTTATTCTATATCAAACCCATCACCTATGGTTTTTCTATCATATGTGGCACACAATATTTCCTTAATATGATATTTATACTAGACATCCTCTACCTCACATTCATAACTTTCCAAGCCTTCCCTCTTCTCTACTACTCTATTTTTCCTATTAATATTATATTGGTAGGGTCCTTCATTGCTCGTCGTTCCCTGTATGTCCATTATTTCCTTGATTCATTCTTCATCCTTCATAATGGGTTGCATCACTTCCTTATTCTTACCTTTATCCATATCCCTCTTCATATCTCATATCGTCCTTAGTGTTTCCCCTAATCTCCCCATGCACGCAAAGTTATTTAGCTGTCAGAATCCATTGTCATCACACGTTTATGATGCAACAAAATCTTTATTGATGTATAGAGTGATCTAATATACCTACCTCTTCGAACCTTCAAAAAAAAATTCTCTGCAACAATGTATGATTTTGCATTATCGACTTCAAATTTGGTAACGAATCCTGGAATAATGATTTCTAGCCAGAAATCGAATTTGTGTGTGAATTTATTGTTGAAATTTTGTAGATGCACAATATTCTCGATAGTCCATTCTACTAGTCTTATCCAATTAGTTGGGTGAGTTTCCTTCAATATCAATATCGATTCCTGCAACAAATGTGAAAATTCAAAAAAAAGTGTCTCATGAAGATCAATAAATACGTACCTCTCCAAATATTGGCGCAATGTATACTTAGGGTTTCTACTATCTTTATGTGAAAAATCGATATCTCTTGTCATAATCCATTGTTCAATATCCTGTTTAGTTGGATTCCATGGTCTGGTAATCCCCTTCTAATACTTCATTCTCTTAACTTTTATTCTCGGCAATTCCATTCCAATATATTCTTTTGGGTTCTAGCCGACAATATAACCACTTGGTGGATATTTCCCATGCTGACCCGGGTTCCACTTTAGGTTTCCAAAAAAACCTTGTAAAGCATCAACCATTCTAGAGAGCAGATGGAAACACTGCACACATAGTGAAAAATTTAGTCTCACTAGCGATGGCTTATGGGTGACTACAAGATCTAGATGTCTACAATATTGGAAGGGAGACTTATGCGGGGATGGGAGACATCCTTTCTGCCTCAAAATGCATCATATATATTATTCTATTACATCAACACATCAAATACATTCATTATATTTTACTCTATAGTAATTATCCTATCATTCTATTATGTGTTTCATTTTACTATTGTAGATTCATTCATTCATCATACCTAAACAATCACAAGAAATAAGACAATCATTCCACATAAAGACAAAAACTTATCATGTTTCACCCCCCTGGGCTATGTCCAAAATGATATGGATTTCGTGGTTTTTTTATTATTCTTCATCAAGGTTATAGTATTATGTGCATTACAATTGAGACTGACAAGAACATACTAATATCCAAAGATTATGACCTTATCTTCTATTACAATGCATATCTTTTTATTTCTTCTCATCTCTCTATCATGTCAGTATTAGTCTATATCTCTATAACACTGGCTCACTTTTTTCTACCTCACAACACATATTTATTTATTTATTTACTGGGGGAATCAACAACTTGCGGTTCTCATACCTGCGTGACAGGGGGTTGATCCCCGTCGAATACCACTATAACCCCAGCTGCAACCACCCAGCCCGCAAGAATGGTGCACGAGTAAATCCAAGTGAGAATCAAACACGAGACTTCATTTTACAAATTTCCACCCATTTACACGGCACTTGCCAATCCGTCTACTCCCGCGCAGGCCCTCACAACACATATTTATGTTACAAAAAAGGGGTTAATTACTCGTTACAAAAATGACCAAAACCCTAACCCACTAACCCTAGGTGGATTACATTTGTCAACTTTCTAAATCCCTGATCATGGCTCGTCCAAAATACAATTGTTTTCCTCATTGATCCACATCCTTCATCCTTTTCTTGACTTTCCTAGTTTCTCGACGCTAATTTTCCCTTTTTTCTAGCATGTGATCCTTCTTTGGCCCATTTCCTAAATGCCTTCATTAATTACCATGTTTTTCCCCTAAATTTCCTTCACAAACATAGGGTAAAAAGTTTTAATTTTGCATTAAATTTCTAAAAGGACTATACATTAATCTACCAGCTTCATTAACCATGACAATGAGAAGAAATCATAACTTCCACAGAGATACAAATAAAAAAAATTGGATGAGAAGATCAAAAGTTTTAGTTATCAAGAGAATACAAGTATTATTCTACATTGTCACCTCCAGAGAGAAGTTATAACTATATTTGGACATCAAGAATTGCTTCAGTAGGTCGTGTTCCATAGTTTTTTGATGCCAAATAATTAGTTTCATGGTGTATAAATAATTTTGGAAAGAACAATCAATTGAGTGTAGCTTGGATGGTTGTGAGGAATGATTGTTATCCTCCCCACTCTGCTTCAATTCTCACGATGACATGAATTAAATATCGCAATGAGTATGTTGTAATGGCTTCCAACCTTTAATTCCATGAGATGTAGGAAAGTCGGTGACAAAGTGTGTTGTTAAGGAACTCAGTGATGTTAAAGTCATAGGTTCGAAACTTGTGCGGACAAAAATCCCAACCTTGTTAAGGTTTGGTGTGTCTCAGGAAGGGTGCAATCCTTGGGTGATTTTGAAAGATTATATGCCCATGAGTTGCAGTTTCTCAGCCACATGTTAGTCCCACAGGCCACGGAAAAAATAGCAAACAAAATTTTTTTTTGGCAAGAACTAGAGAATTATTCAACCACAAGAAGAGTCCCCTATTTCTTTGACAGCTTCAATTTTCAAGAAAATGCTCAGGCTACCAGAGCCAATAATGACATTTAAAGGTGGTGAAGCTAAATAATTCCTTACTGAAAAAAATGATGGATGGGAGATCCTACAACAATATATTTAAGACCCGTAAGTGATTCCATAAGATTTATCAAGCATCCAAGTCATTTTTTTAAAGAATCCATATAAAGAGATTGCATGTTTATTTTCTAGGGTAGCTAGTCAAGAATCTATTGTTACCATTCATTGAATAGCTTTGTATATACTGTATTTTTCAATTCATGAGAAAGCAATTTTCGATTGGATGAAAATTATCTACAAAGAAATATCTTTTCATCTCTCAAATTGCAAGAAGAATAAGAAATTTTACATGTCCTCATATTTAATCTTCACCATTCCCTATTGGCGTGTTTTCAAAGGATTTCATTTATTTAAACAAGTCAATTCTAAAATTGACCTTGTTTATATGTGGTACCCAACCTTGTGGAAACAAAAGGCTATGTGCCATTTCTATGAAGTACACAATGCATTTGTTTCCTCCTTCAAAAGGCTCATTTCTGGGTCAAGTACACCCAGATTTTCTTTAGAAGCAACAACCTTTTTGGATAAGAATGGAACCTTTGGATCAATGGAACACTTCAATATTATCAAAGTTTATTGTTCTTGAGAAATACCTTCATACCTCACATATTATGTGTTAGACAATATGTTCGGTGTAGAAGTGTGTAAACAATACAGATTATGGGTATATTTCTTCAATGAAAAAAGGAAAAAGCAATTTTTCCATTTCCCTGGAGAATTGGGGAGATAATTTTAAGAAATGTTGTAAATATTGATCATTTTTTAGTTCAATTTGATCAATTTAAGTTAAATCGAGTAGATGAAATCAAAGAATTTTACCCTAATCTGTTGTTTATCAATCATATGATATATGTTGGTTATAGTATTTCATTTGCTCATACATTTTTATTTGGTGAAGAAGAGGGCGATATCCAAAACCATCGAGTATTTTTTTTTGAGAAGAAACAAGATGATATTGAAATTGTTGTCAATACCATTGACAAACATAAAATTTGTTAATGAAAGGAGTACTTTGGATTCTAATGTTTCACAAAAAAATAGTCCACCAAAAAAAAGATCTTATTTAGCGGCATAGGAACAAAGGAAATCTTTATTGAACAATTCAAATGATGGAGGAGATCAAAACCCTCCTAAGGTAAGTATTAAAATGCCTCATAAACTCCTAGTGACCAATAAAATAAAAATACAAACAAGTAGAGAGGGTGGAAATGAGGGTGCACCTGAAGATGAGATTGTTCTTAAAGACTTGGACCTGGATGTGACTATGGAAGATATCGAATTTACTGATGAATAAAAGAGAGTTAAATAAAGTATAGAATTCACGATAGAATAAGCTACACATGAACCAATTTTATTCAAGGAAGAATCCCTAACTTTGCACAGTTTCCTATTTGACAAAGGTTTAAAGAAATTAGTATTTGAAAATTTTCATTTAAATAATACGAAAGTTCAAGGAAAATCAAGCTTGGGACTAGACCTCAATGGTGTTCCAATGTATAAAATCATACAAATTCATGAATCCATGGGTGAAGATTTAATGTCTATTGATGAAATGGAAAATGAAAATCTCACCTTAAAAGACAGAATCAAAGATTTAGAGAACATTCTAATCCCTCCACCTATATTTTCCAACCCAATTACTAAAATGAAACCCTGGAAGAACTCTGATGGAACACTATAATCTAGCTCAAGATTAAGAGGAACGTTGGGACTACTTGTTGATGTTATAAAATATGTTGGATAAAATATTAAGAAAAAAATGTCTCTGATTCTCGATGCATGGGAATTGGAAAATATCTTTGCTTCTTTTGGATCGAGATCTACAAATTTGAGATAATATATTTAGACTAACCTTAGGAATGATTAATAATTTTATAAAGGGGTTGTTTCTACATCTTTCATGAAAGTGTCAAACATCAGTGAGTATAAAAAAAAAGAGGAGGACTTTCCTTCATTACTTTGCATAAAGTAACTCAAAGTATGTTGGATAAAAGCATTTAAGTGTTTAAAAGAAATATTGGTTGATTGTAAATCTATACGTGTCAGAAGGGGAGAGTCATATTTAAAATTGATTGATTTATATTTGTATGGAACCACCGAAGAATTTGAAGAGGAAAAATTTATATTAAATTATATACTTATGTCCAAGGAGAAATTTGAAGGAAAAGTGGGATTATTAAAAAGTACATCAACTAAGAGGTTCAATATTTTGACCGCATATTCATAATTGGAAGTCAAAAGTTGGTTAGTTAGTTATGTTAACCAGAATGAACATATTGAAGATACATGACAACAACTTCCAATTTAGTTTATAGATATGGAAAGTGCGTTATTTTATACAAAAGTAAGCCAATAAATGTCTGTTGCTTCGATGAGAGACTATACTGAAAATTGGTTAAACATTGCCTTAACCAAAATAACATAACCAAATCAAAAATATTAAGTTGCAAATGGTCACAAAATTCTAGGGAAAGGACCTTGGTAAGAAGATAACACATGAGAGAAATCCATCACAACAAGTAAACCAGTCATATTTCGTAATCTCCTATTCTACATACTTCTTGTTCATAAATAATTCAATTGCATATTTTGAGTCTATTGAGAGTGCATAATCGATCTCTGATCATTTCCTTTTTCTTCTTAGAGGTCTAGTCCAAACTTGTTTACTTTCTTTTTATGGTCCACGGGAGCCCAATCCCATTCCATTTGGACCAATGCCAACTTTTAATTTTACTGTAATGAGACTATTATTATTTTTTGAAACTCCAAACATAACTATTTTGCGGTGTAATTTCAATGATTTCTCAAACTCTAAGTTTATGAGAAGAATATTTTTGAAGTGGACCTATCATAATATTTTATGTTATGAATGAAATACTCTTTTAAATTTCTATCAATTGTGGAATATTATATTTCCTTCTTATGAATGTGACCAAATTTATTTATGTTCTGATGGATGTGAGGAATGTAATGCTTTCATATTATGGTTACTTTATTAATGTATAATATCTTGTATATATATTATTTCAATCTATGAAATATTATTGGTCCTCTTCTTAGGAATTATTATTTATGAATACATAGTTTCATCTTGTTTTTATATTTTAAAAGAAATAAAGATTGGTATTTGATGTCTAGTATTTCCCATTTTAATTATTGAATTCAAAACATTCAAGATAAATATTTCATACCATAACAAATGAGTATCATCTCTATAAAAATGAAGGGGTGTAACGACCTCCTCGTTACGATAACAAGTCTAATAACAGGGGCATTTTTTTTTTTTTGTTTAAGGTTTGTGCACGCACGTAGAAGTAACAGACAATCTAGACTCTATGTCGCCACTCGACGACCAACAAGATGCAAACATGGTGAACATAAAAAGACAACAATGATGCGTGACAAGTAACTAAATGCATAACGACGATCACACGTGTAACGACCCCTTCGTTACGTCTACGAATAACGAAGTACAATAGGAAAATTTTACTTTTTCTTTTCATTTTAAAAATAAGATATTAACAACATCCCCTAATGCACTAAGGTGACACATGATCAAAATATAAACAACTCTACATATCATTGCGGAACGAGATTTCAAAATATAAT
>ML780784.1:532993-560350 GCA_009831015.1 Picea engelmannii
TAGTAATAGTAAAACATACTGTCATCAATCATGACGCATCATCATCAAGGTTAAGTGGTTCATCATCATAACAATCCAGATCACTTGCGAGCAAGTGTCCTCAAAGAATAAGTTTTGTCAGTGCACCAGAGCGGGATGTTACAACACGACGATAAGTAGAACTGACTACCCATCGTCCTACCCTGCAATGGTTGGGACCTCCAAGACACATAAGCAATGCTCAAGCCCAGCTTCCCATCGATTTTAACCATTTAAGGTCTCAGGGCTGGTGAATGTTTTGAGGAACATGGAGGTGTCTACATCCCGCCCAACACAATCAGACCAAGCACACAGAAAGTTCACCAACCCAGTACCACATTAATTTCAAGAACAACACACTTCCTTTACTAACTCAGAATAATTCTATTGTGATTAATTCAAGAACATTTCAACATATAAGTTTGTCCTTAACAATGACACTACAATTCCGTTATCATGAACTAATAAACGCATTAAATTTACATCACCTTGACTTTGCGCAATAACAGGCACCTCAATCAATAGGTGACCTCCATAAAAATAGAGCTACATTAACTTTTTCATAATGACAACACCATTGCATATTTAAAATCAAATAACCTAGCAATAATCCCTTTCATTGAAACTACCTTATCTTTACCACAATTGCCATAACTTGAACGCTAGCTTTATTACATTCTGATATAAGGACTTTCAATTTAACCATCTAAGCTACAAGTTCATTGCACTAATGATTAAGACATTAGTGTTCCAATATATTGCATCAGATTACAGTGTCAGTTCCTCACATTTAATTCATACATTCCATCCTAAGACGATTCGTTATATTAGCATTACCTTACCTTCATTGTACTATAGTGTAGTAGTATTGCAATAACTTGTTGAAATAACCTTACAATAAATTATCTTTAATACATTACCCTAACATAATGTAAAAATGTAATAATGTAATAACTCTGAATCTGGAGGGTACATTTGGGCAGTAATTAATATGAAGGTTACCTAATTCTAGTAAGGAAGTAATAATGATAAGGCGGTGAGATTTAAATACAAATGACAAAATATAACAAATATCAATTTAACTAAAATAAGGAAGGTAACAATCTGAAAAGTAACGCTCGTGATAATTATTTTGTTTTTTGTGGATAGAGTTCAACGGTTTACCCACAAAGGACGAGAGATGATGATAACAATTTATCAATAATAAGAATAAAACATTTATGGAAGGAATGGTTCTAATAATTCTTTTCAACGCTAACTGGGTTTACAGTTTAGATTATAAGGAATCATAAATAGTTATGAATCCTGAACAGTTTGGGAGTATAATGGTGAAATTCCAATATCATTACAATAACATTATATTTAATACAATTACCCTTACATTTTGCAAGACCATGATTAAGAGCAATAATGACATTCTTTATGTTTTCATCAATACTGTTGTTATGTTGTTTTATTTTTTTAAGTTATGTGCATGCACATCTTGTTTTCTATTTATTCTGTTTCATTATCATTGTTGATTACTCTAATCTCACAAATTTTAGTGAATCTACTTCAACATCTGACATCATTGTAGGGTTTCGAGTTTGACAATGTGGGTGATCCAAGTTTTAGGTGGTTACAACAAGTAGAGCTAATTCAAGGTATAAAGTTGCGTATAAATGTTTTGGTAAATTGATGGCTTTTAGAGATGAGGAGGTGAACTGTGAGGGAAGACAAGATCCAACTACTTCAAGCTAAGATTGTGTGCAGATGACTTCATTTTAATCAGAACCATCAGGTATTGGTTGAGAACATCAAAGTCATTTAGGTATATGGTAATGATGTTTTTTTTTTTTTAATTGTTGATTGCACTTTTGGATAAAATGTTGTAAATCACATGCCACGGGAATATTGTAGAAAGATAATGGATTGGTAGTTCTAGGGTTATAACGTTCTGCAAGAATGGTAGGAGGCCAAATATAATTACAATCCCTTGCTACTGAGGAGGATGTACTAGAGAATGTCTTGGCTGATCTGAATAATAGATAGTCAGTAAGTTTGTTGATGGATCAATTCTCTAGATTGGACCTCAACCCCTGCATGGAGGAAAGTGACAAGGAGAACATTTCCTGTCCATCTTGGGAGACTCACAAAGGCAGAGTACAGGTCGAGAGAGATACAACTTGATTTTGCATAGTCTTCGAGAGGAGGAAATCAAGTTTTGGTCTATATCTCAGAATATGGGAAGGAGGTTAGGGGTTGGCCTTGTCACAACATACACCATGTATAACATATAAAAACAATTCTATTATTGGGGTCTATAAGCCCTCAGGGGTTAGTTGAGCCATATAAGTCAATTTAATGGGTCATGTGTTTGGAATCTGGATGTTCCATTGCCTACATACCACCCTACATTGGAAACAATATTAGTGGAATGGCATGATACCATGGATAAAGCTATCTCAAGTTTGGATGCTAACTCATCCGCTCCACAGATGTTTCTGCACTCCCCTGCAAACTAAATAAGGCTAAATTCTAGGAATATTTTACAAGGGTGGAATGTCTATACCCTTAGTGAAATACGCAATAGCAAGGTAAAACTAGACTGTCGTTCGATTTTTCCTGAACAAAACATTCAATACTCGCTCGGAAAAAGAAATACACCCTAGTGTAATTGGCAGATTCAAAGTCAAATTATTTAAGACAACCAAGGTGGATTAGGGCTCGATCAAATGATGGATTAGGGTTCCACAAGATAAGTCTCCTGGATGGCGGGTTATGGTTCCACAGGTTGCATCTACGACAACACCCGTGCGTGATAATAAACGAAAACAATCCACAAATGAATGCCCTCGTAAGTCAGAATATGCCCACTGTCAAGGAAAATTCCAGATTCGTAAATAAATAAAAATAAATGTACACAGTCTCACCAACGGATAAAGTACCCAACCCAAAATGATGAATAAACTTTTACGTAGTCCAGGATACAACAAAAATTATTTTATTTACACAGTCCAGATTCTCATAAGGACGTGGTCAATAACTAAATACACAGTTGTAGACTAAAATTTATGCCCTCCAGAAAGAGAATAGAACATCACGCCACCCAGAGCAATGAGAATAAAGAAATAAAAACATTAACACAACCCAGAATGTAAACGATAACTATTTTACAAGCCATAGAATAAATTTTACGCCATCCAGAATGAGAATAAAAATATTATGAAGACCTGAGTAATGGAAATAAAATAAAAACATTACTAGAGTCCAGGATGTAAACAATAACTATTTACACTGTCTTTCATTCTACCGAAGGGTGCACCTTTTCCTGTTCGCCTCCTCCGAAGGTTTGTCCACGTGCTCCGTGCAATCTTGCTCCATGCCGACTGTAGAGGACTCACCGGTACCTCCCAGCCAAATGCTAGGGGTACTCTACTTCCCCCTCAGCCCCCCGAGCCGCAAAGGGGCCACACACAATCTAGACAGTATCCTAGCTTCCCAACTTGCCTCCAAGGCTGAGCTACCACTCATGTCAGCTAAGCAAATCCCCAACTCCTACAAGTAATCAGTCATGTCTCCATTTTGGCACCATAACAATACCTAATAGTTGAATCCCCTCCTTTTCCCCCATCCCCTTTCTTTTCCCTTTTTTTGACCTAATCACATTTTGTTTTAGGTTTTTAATTAAAAACCCTAATCATATTTTTTTTTTCTTTTAAACTCCCATTAGTTAACTAATTAATTTCTTCTTTTAAAGTTTACAACCACCTAATTGAATTAATTTATTAAATCTCTTTATTTTACCCTACACACTTTATGAAGACTCAAATTAGCTTAAGTGGGTTTTTTTTTGTTTAATTTTATTATTAGCACCTGTATTGTTAATGCTAGCTAGTAGGAAATGAAATTCTAATGTTATTTGAATGGAAGAGCTATTGTGAGCTAGAATATAATGGCATTGTTATTAGGATATGGTTAAGACTTGATTATTATGTTAGGGCGAAGTAGTAGTACCTTCACTAAAAAGGTAAATTATCAAGATTATTACTGGGAATGAGGAAAGGCCTTATGTATGCGATTAAGGAAGGAATTACTTTATGAATTCAATTAATGGAGGAATTGTTTTATGTATTTAATTAAGGAAGGAAACTCCTTGGATTAGGTGAAGGTAGCAAATCATAGGGGTAACGAATATTTAATGTATAGTCTTGAATTATATATATATATTTTTTCTTTTGACATAAGGCTCAAATTCTGAACTGGTGACGCCTGGTTAGGGGAATTGTTTAAGGATTTATTCATATGTTGATGTCCTAGGGCTATTTAGGCTGACACCTTCATCCACAATATTGCCACATTCCCTTCAGGATGCACCACGTGCTCCAAGGGTGCCACTCGCCTCTTGAATTTCTTTTGTGCGACATGCCCTTCAGGATGCACCATGTGCTCCAAGGGTGCCACTCACCAACTGGACTGATTGGTAGACATCTATAACCCCTGGAGTCAACACTCCGCTAGGTGAACTTGTGGGAGACTAAGGGTTATAAGGAATAAGGCCCCCACCTTATTGTGCGCCCCTTAGAATCATCGTGAGTGACTGTCGTAGTCTGCCCTCATGGCATCGTGGATCCTCTCGAACTAGGTAATCGTTAACCTATAGTTCGAGCCATGGTGGGAGTGCTAGTAGGTAGTGGCAAGGCTGTTGTCCACCCCTCTCCCTCAACCTCTCTGCAAATCGTGTGTTTCCCCTTTACTCCATATGTGAGTCTGGTCGGCAAGCTATCATCAGCCTGCATCATGAACAATCATGTCAGAAATGTCAATATCAAATCATCAAATCAATGAAACAACATAGTAAATATATCAACCCAAAATCACACTCCCTGACTCAATCCGGAGTCCAAGGGGGTTCCACCGATGCCTATGCATCCTCAAGGTCAAAAACCCTGCACACTCAATAAAAATGAGTCAATAGCACCTGTCTACATCAAATAGTAACACATCATGTCATCTGTCAATCGCATCATAATCAAGTATAAATGGTCTAACATCATAACAGTCCAGATCACTTGCGAGCAAGTGTCCTCAAATAATAAGTTTTCTTAGTGTTCCAGAGTGGGATGTTACATACACCCCCTCTTGGTCTAAACTTCGTCACGAAGTTTCTCAGTATAAATGCAGAAATAAAGTGTCACAGTATCATAAGTCTATCTATCAAACAAAAATGGAAATTGCTGACGCATATCACATGCGTCCTCCCAGGTCACCAAGTGAGAACTATAACTATCCCACTGGACCTTGACCTGATGTACCGTTTGACGTCGTAACTGTCGAACGTGATGATCTAAGATGTGGACCGGCTCAGCCCTGAGCACTCCCTCGTCCGATACCTACAAGGAACTCAGGTCAATCACATGTGTAGGATCACTAATATAATGTCTCAAAACAGATACATGAAAAACATCGTGCATATGCCTCAAAGAATCAGGCAAGGCTAGTCGATAGGCCACGAGCCCCTTTCTCTCCACAATATTGAAAGGTCCCATGAAACTAGGAGAGAGTTTAGCTCCTTTTCCAAACTTGATCAAACTCTTATGCCATTTAACTCGCAAGAAGACTTGATCATCGATCTCGTAACTATGGTTGACTCGGTGTGCATCGACATAACTCTTTTGTCGATCCTGCGCTTCTTTTATCCTTTGTCTTATGGTTTGCATTTGCTCTTCCATTTCTTGGATCGCTTCTGGTCCCACCAGGACCCTATCCTCCAGTCGATCCCAACACAAGGGCGTTCGACACGGTTGCCCATAAAGGAAATCAAAAGGTGCCATCTCAATGGTGCTCCGATAACTGTTGTTGTAAGTGAACTCTACTAAAGGAAAGAATTCCTCCCAATGCTTTTGTTGGTCCATCACGTACATGCGCAACATGTCTTCCAAGGTTTGGTTCGTTTGTTTGGTCTGTCCGTCAGTCTCTGGGTGATACGCGGTACTGAAATTAAGTTGAGTTCCCAAGGCCTCTTGGAAACTTGTCCAAAATCGTCCAGTAAACACCGATCCTCGATCGGATATAATCTTTTTAGGCACGCCATGCAACCTCACAATCTCACTGATGAAAACTCTCGCTATGTTAGTTTCCTGATACGTCATACGCACAGGAATAAAGTGAGCACTCTTCGTCAGAGTGTCTACTACTACAAAAATTGAGTTGTGTCTCCTTGTCGTCATTGGCAATCCAACGATAAAATACATCGAAATAACTTTCCATTTCGATTCCAGAATGGCATGTGGTTGAAGTAATCCTGCCGGGTGTCTATGTTCAGCCTTTACCTGCTGACACTCTAGACATCTAGCCACAAAGTTGACTATGTCATCCTTCATTCCCTTCCAGAAGAATAAGGGTTTAAGGTCTACCCTCATCTTCGTAACTCCTGGGTGAGCCATGTAAACTGCTCTATGAGCCTCACTCAAGATTAACATCCTCAACTTGTCATTAGGCGGTACGTAAATATGACCTCTAAACCTCAATAAACCATCGCTATCCAATGAATATCCCTCATATCGTGGTACCATCATTGTGTTTTGTCCAATAAAATCCTCGACTTCTTTGTACCAGTCATCGTCACACTGTAAAGTGAGAATCTTCTCATGCAGATTCGTTTGAAGAGGCACCACCGAAAAGATGCATGGCCTCCAACTCAAAGCATTCACCACTCAGTTCATTGTTCCCTTTATGTAAGTAATCTCGAAGTCATACTCGCTAAGCAATTCTGACCAACGTCGTTGTCGCATGTTCAGGTCTCTTTGCGTGAAAATGTGTTACAGCCCACAATGATCAGTCCTTAATTCAAATTTTCATCCAACAAGGTAGTGTCTCCAAACCTTCAAGGCATAAACGATGGCTAATAACTCCAAATCATTCATCGCGTAGTTCTCCTCATGCCTTCTCAACTTCCTCGAAATGTAAGCAATCACTCGTCCGTCCTGCGTCAAGACTCCGCCTAAACCTTCCTTGGATGCGTCAATGCATACCAAGAAGTCTACATCCATGTCAGGGACCTTTAGTATCGACGCTATTGTCAACAACTCTTTAAGCCTCCGAAACACTTCTACGCATTTCTATGTCCAAACAAACTTCTTGTTTTTCTTTTGCAATTCCATGATTGGGTTTGCTATCTTTGAAAATCCCTCGACAAACCGTCAATAGTATCCTGCTAAACCCATAAAACTATGCACTTCTGTGACATTTGTCGATGCAGGACATTCCATAATAGCCTCAAACTTGGCTAGATCCACGGCGATACCTTTGTTGGAGATGACATGCCCTAAGTAGTGAATCCTCGATTGATAAAAAGAGAATTTGGACAACTTCCCAAACAATTTGTGATCTCACAAACACTGTAGTACCAAGCGCAAGTTATCGTCATCCTCCTCCGTCGTCTGAGAGTAGATCAAAATAACGTCAATGAATACTTGGATGAACTTGTCCAAGTACTCGTGGAACACCTCGTTCATCAAACTCATGAATACCCCTGGGGCGTTTGTTAGTCCAAAAGGCAAAATAGTAAACTCGTAATGTCCAAATCTCATCTTAAAGGCGGTCTTAGGGATGTCATCCTCCTTTATCTATAATTGGTGATACCCAGATCACAAATCGATCTTGGAGAGCACCATCACACCCTTCATTTGATTGAATAGATCATCAATTCTTGGTAAGGGATATTGATTCTTGATCATATCCTTGTTCAGTTGATGGTAGTCAATGCAAATCCTCCATGATCCATCCTTCTTTTGTATGAAAATAACTGGTGCACCCCATGGTGACACACTAGGATGTATCAGTCCTAGGTCCAACAACTCCTTCAGTTGCATTTTTAACTCTTGCAACTCTAGGGTCGACATCCGATAAGGCATTCTTGCTATCGATTCAGTTCCTAGTTTCAGGTCTATGGTAAACTCCATTTCCCTTTCTAGTGGCATCCCAGGCAACTCCTTTGGAAATACGTCCGCAAACTCCTTCACCATCGGAAGGTGCTCTACACCTTCCACTACTCCCTTCTTGTTTAGTGTGAGGATCGCATAAATTTTTTACCCCTTGCGCATACTCTTCTCTAACTGTAAGGAAGAGACGAACTGTAGGGAAACTCCCTGGTTCCTTCCTACAATCACCCGTCTAATTCCTCCATCATCGACCAAGCTCAACCTCTTCATCTTATAGTTGAGTATCACCTCATGCGATTCCAACCAATCCATACCAATCACGACGTCATAAGATCCTAAGATCGTGAAGTACAATTTGACCCTCGTGACAAAATCTCCCAGGTTAAGGGCATAGCCCGTAACCTTTCCTCCAACCTTATGTTTGGCTCCCGAAGCCATCTCCATGAAGATAAACTCATCATGTTCGACTGCCTTTACCTTAATCCTTTTTAGCACTGCACCAGAAATGAAACTCTCAGTAGCACCTGGGTCTATCAAAATACTAAGGGTATGGTCAGTGACAGTACCTGTCGTCTCTAGCACAGTCGACTAGTGCTCTTCCTGGCGGTTATTCACCGATACATGTATCCGATGGGCCATGCCCATATCTCCCATGGTAATGGGTCCGGCTAATCTGGACATTCTGGTCCTCTCCATAGGACAGTCGTGCTGGTAGTGTGGCTCCCCACACGTCCAACACCCCTTCTTCGGCCCAGTAGTCCTGGTACCCGAAGTAGAAGAGGATTGCCCACCGGCCTGAAACCTTGGTCTGTTCTGCTGAACAGGCCTAAACTGTTGCTACTGTGGGTGATGCTACTGCTGGTGCTGTGGTCCTCGATAAGGTGTCCGCTATTGAGGTGGTGGTCGTCGAGGTGTAGCATAATTGGATCCCCTCTGGAAGACACGATGTCCTGGCATATGTCTCACTGGTGTCTGATGCTGCGGCGTACCAGCTGAACTCTGCCCTACGGGTCTCGCTGGAGTCCTAGTATGACCCCCACTGATAAGATCCTCCTCTACTATGAGGACCTTTTGGACAACATCGTGCAAGTTTTGAGGCATTAAGATCCTAACCTTTGGACGTAGGCTTCCGTTAAGGCCAAACACGAACCGGTTGACCTTGAGCTTCTCACTGTTAAGGTGCGGAGCATACCGGAGCAGCTCCATGAAATGTGCCTCGTACTCGGGCACTGTATGACCTCCCTGTCGTAATGCATTGAACTCATTGAGATGACACTCAATGAAGTCCTCTGAATGGTACCTCTCTTGGAACCGTTCCTGAAACAGTTCCCATGACACGTCTTCAACGACCATTTTCAGCTATGGCAGGAGTGTCTCCCACCATAGAAGAGCGCTCCCCTTCAGTTGAAATACCTCCATGCGAACCTTCATGTTGGAGGTATAATCGCAAAGTGCGAAGCACATCGCCATATTCTACAACCATGCCTCGGTGGCTGCGTTGTCCGGGGCACCAAAGAACTCGAGAAATTTTACCTTCTCGAGTTCACGGTGAATGTTACCTGTAATGACCGATGTGCATAGTGGAACCTCAGGGGTTGCCGACGCCCTGGCCTCGTCTCTATCCAAATGACTGATCAGATCCTCAGACATGCGCTAAAAGGATCTCATGATCCCAATAACATCACCAACTTCTATCTTCTCCTGTCCGAGAGCCTACTCGCCTCCCTGGGGGTTAGACCCCTCAGGCGTGGATGTTGCTGGAGGTGTCACGCCTCCTCCCCTAGCACCCCGTCATCTACCTCCGTGGCGTTATCTAACCATGATTACCTTCACGCACACAATCAACTCGATCAACAACAATATAGTAAAACCAACTCATGTCAACGAAATCCGTAGTGAACCCCAAGTCGTGGGTCGAACCTGGCTCTGATACCATATGTAACGACCTCTTCGTTATGACAACAACTCTGATAACAGGTGCAAATTTTTTTATTTTTTTTTGTTTAAGGTGTGTGCCCACGCGTAGAAGTAACAAACAATCTAGACTCTATGTCGCCACTCGATGACCAACAAGACGCAACCACGGTGAACATAAAAAGACAACAATGATGCGTGACAAGTAACTGCATGCATAACGATGATCACACGACGATAAGTAGAACTGACTACCCGCCGTCCTACCTTACAATGGTTAGGACCTCCAAGACACATAAGCAATGCTCAAGCCTAGGTTCCCATCGATTTTAACCATTTAAGGTCTCAGGGCTGGCGACTATTCTGAGGAACATGGAGGTGTCTACATCCCACCCGACACAAGCAGACCAAGCACACAGAAAGTTCACCAACCCAGTACCACATTAATTTCAAGAACAACACACTTCCTTTACTAACTAAGAATAATTCTATTGTGCTTAATTCAAGAACATTTCAACATATAAGTTCGTCCTTAACAAAAAAATTACAATTCCGTTATCATGAACTAATAAATGCATTAAATTTATATCACCTTGACTTTGCGCAATAATAGGCACCTCCATCAATAGGTGACCTCCATAAAAATACATCTACATTAACTTTTTCATAATGACAACACCATTGCATATTTAAAATCAAATAACCTAGCAATAATCCCTTTCATTGAAACTACCTTATCTTTACCACAATTGCCATAACTTGAACGCTAGATTTATTACATTCTGATATAAGGGCTTGCAATTTAACCATCTAAGCTGCAAGGTCATTGCACTAATGATTAAGACATTACTGTTCCAATATATTGTATCAGATTACAGTGTGAGTTCCTCACATTTAATTCATACATTCCATCCTAAGACGATTTGTTATATTAGCATTACCTTACCTTCATTGTACTATGGTGTAGTAGTATTGCAATAACTTGTTGAAATAACATTACAATACATTATCTTTAATACATTACCCTAACATAATGTAAAAATGTAATAATGTAATAACTCTGAATCTAGTGGGTACATTTGGGTAGTAATTAATCTGGAGGTTACCTAATTCTAGTAAGGTAGTAATAATGATAAGGCAGTGAGATTTAAATACAAATGACGAAATATAACAAATATCAATTTAACTAATATAAGGAAGGTAACAATCTGAAAAGTAACGCTCATGATAATTCTTTTTTTTTTGTGTGGATAGAGTTCGATGGTTTACCCACAAAGGACGAGAGATGATAATAACAATTTAGCAATAATAAGAATAAAAAAATTCTGGAAGGAATGGTTCTGATAATTCTTTTCAATGCTAACTGGGTTTACAGTTTAGATTATAAGGAATCATAAATAGTTATGAATCCTGAACAGTTTGGGATTCTAATGGTGAAATCCCAATATCATTACAATAACATTATCTTTAATACAATTACCCTTACATTTTGCAAGACCATGAATAAGAGCAATAATGACATTCTTTACGTTTTCATCAATACTGTTGTTATGTTGTTTTATTTTTTTAAGTTATGTGCATGCACATCTTGTTTTCTATTTATTCTGTTTCATTATCATTGTTGATTACTCTAATCTCACAAATTTTAGTGAATCTGATTCAACATTTGACATCATTGTAGGGTTTCGAGTTTGACAACGTGGGTGATTCAAGTTTTAGGTGGTTACAACAACTAGAGCTAATTCAAGGTATAAAGTTGCGTATAAATGTTTTGGTAAATTGATGGCTCTTAGAGATGAGGAGGTGAACTGTGAGGGAAGACAAGATCCAGCTACTTCAAGCTAATATTGTGTCTAGATGACTTCATTTTAATCAGAACCATCAAGTATTGGTTGAGAACATCAAATTCATTTAGGTATATGGTAATGATGTTTTTTTTTTTTTGATTTGTTCATTGCACTTTTGGATAAAATGTTGTAAATCACATTCCATGGGAATATCGTAGCAAGATAATGGATTGGTAGTTCTAGGGTTATAACATTCTACATGAATGGCAGGAGGCCAAATATAATTACAATCGCTTGCTACTGAGGAGGTTGTAGTAGAGAATGTCTTGGCTGATCTGAATAATAGATAGTCAGTAAGTTTGTTGATGAATCTGTTCTCTAGATTGGACCTCAACTCTTGCATGGAGGAAAGTGACAAGGAGAACATTTCCTGTCCATCTTGGGAGACTCACAAAGGCAGAGTAGAGGTAGAGAGAGATACAACTTGATTTTGCATAGTCTTCGAGAGGAGGAAATCAAGTTTTGGTCTATATCTCGGAAGATGGGAAGGAGATCAGGGGTTGGCCTTGACACAACATACACCATGTATAACATATAAAAATGATTCTATTATTGGGGTCTATAAGTCCTCAGGGGTTAGTTGAGCCATATAAGTCAATTTAATGGGCCATGTGTTTGGAATCTGGATGCTCCATTGCCTACATACCACCCTACATTGGAAACAATATTAGTGGAAAGGCATGATACCATGGATAAAGCTATCTCAAGTTTGGATGCTAAGTCATCCACTCCACAGACGTTTTTGCACTCCTCTGCAAACTAAATAAGGTGAAATTACAAGAAGATTTTACAAGGGTGAAATGTCTATACCCTCAACGAAATACACAGTAGCAAGGTAAAACGAGACTGTCGTTCGATTTTTCCTGAATAGAACATTCAATACTCGCTCGAAAAAAGAAATACACCCCGGTGTAATTGGCAGATTCAAAGTCGAATTATTTAAGACAACCAAGGTGGATTAGGGATCGATCGAACGATGGATTAGGTTTCCACAAGATAAGTCTCCTAGATGGTGGGTTATGGTTCCACAAGTTGCATCTGCGGCAACACTTGTGCATGACGATAATAAACGAAAACAATCCACAAACTAATGCCCTCGTAAGTCAGAATACGCCCACTGTCAAGGAAAATTCTATATTCATAAATAAATAAAAAGAAATGTACACAGTCTCACCAACGGATAAAGTACCCAACCCAGAACGATGAATAAACTTTTACGCAGTCCAGGATACAACAAAAATTATTTTATTTACACAGTCCAGATTCGCATAAGAACGTGGTCAATAACTAAATACACAGTTGTAGACTAAAATTTATGCCCTCCAGAAAGAGAATAAAACATCACGCCACCCAGAGAAATGAGAATAAAGAAATAAAAATATTAACACAAACCAGAATGTAAACGATAACTATTTTACAAGCCATAGAATGAATTTTACGCCATTCAGAATGAGAATAAAAATATTATCCTGAGTAATGGAAATAAAATAAAAACATTACTATAGTCTAGGATGTAAACAATAACTATTTACACTGTCTTTCATTCTACTGAAGGGTGTACGTTTGCCTTTTCACCTCCTCCAAAGGTTTGTCTGTGTGCTCCATGCAATCCT
Organism: Picea engelmannii; assembly: GCA_009831015.1. Classification (NCBI taxonomy): domain Eukaryota; kingdom Viridiplantae; phylum Streptophyta; class Pinopsida; order Pinales; family Pinaceae; genus Picea; species Picea engelmannii. The sequence goes on from ML780784.1 coordinate 546,308, forward strand.
GCTCCGTGCTGACCATAGAGCACTCACCGGTACCTCCCAGCCAAACGCTAGGGGTACTTTGCTTCCCCCTCATTCCCCCCGAGCTGCAAAGGGGCCACACACAATCTAGACAGTATCCTAGCTTCCCAGCTTGCCTCCAAGGCTGAGCTACCACTCAAGTCAGCTGAGAAAATCCCCAACTCCTACAAGCAATCAGTCTCGTCTCCAGTTTGGCAGCATAACAATACCTAATAGCTGAATCCCCTCATTTTCCCCCATCCCCTTTCTTTTCCCTTTTTTTGACCTAATCACATTTTGTTTTAGGTTTTTAATCAAAAACCCTAATCACATTTTTTTTAAGTTTTCCCCCCCTTTTATTTTTTTTCTTTTATTATTGTTTTTGAAAACTCCAAAAGTTAAATGCGCTAAGCATCTATTCATTATGCTTTTTATTTTATTTTAAGCTCCCATTAGTTAACTAATTAATTTCTTCTTTTCAAGTTTACAACCACCTAATTGAATTAATTTATTAAATCTCTTTATTTTACCCTACACACTTTACGAAGACTCACATTAGCTTAAGTGGGTTTTTTTTTGTTTAATTTTATTATTAGCACCTGTATTGTTAATGCTAGCTAGTAGGAAATGAAATTCTAATGTTATTTGAATGGCAAAGCTATTCTGAGCTAGAATATAATGGCATTGTTATTAGGAGATGGTTAAGTCTTGATTATTATGTTAGGGCGAAGTAGTAGTACCTTCACTAAAAAGGTAAATTATCAAGATTATTACTGACAATGAGGAAAGGCCTTATGCATGCGATTAAGGAAGGAATTACTTTATGAATTCAATTAACGGAGGAATTGTTTTATGTATTTAATTAAGGAAGGAAACTCCTTGGATTAGGTGGAGGTAGAAAATCATAGGGGTAATGAATATTTAATGTATAGTCTTGAATTATGTTTTTTTCTTTCCTTTTGACATAGGGCTCAAATTTTGAACTGGCGACGCCTGGTTAGGGGAATTATTTAAGTATTTATTCAGGTGTTGATTTCCAAGGGCTATTTAGGCTAACGCCTTCATCCACAATATTGTGATGTGCCCTTCAGGATGCACCACATGCTCCAAGGGTGCCACTCGCCTCTTGAATTTCTTTTGTGCGACGTGCCCTTCAGGATGCCCCATGTTATCCAAGGGTGTCGCTCGCCAACTGGACTGATTGGTAGACATTTATAACCCCTGGAGTCAACACTCCTCCAGGTGAACTTGTGGGAGACTAAGGGTTCTAAGGAATAAGGCCCCCGCCTTATTGCACTCCCCTTAGAATCATCGTGAGCGACTGTCCCAGTCTTCCCTCACGGCATCGTGGATCCTCTCAAACTAGGTAATCGTTAACCTACAGTTCGAGACACGGCAGGAGTGCTAGTAGTTAGTGGTAGGGCTGTTGCCCACCCCTCTCCCTCAACCTCTCTGCAAATCTTGTGTGGCCCCTTTACTCCATATGTGAGTCTAGTCGGCAAGCTATCGTCAGCCTGCATCATCAACAATCATGTCAGAAATGTCAACATCAAATCATCAAATTAATGAAACATCATAGTAAATATATCAACCCAAAATCACACTCCTTGACTCAGTCCAGAGTCCAAGGGGGTTCCACCGATACCTCTGCATCCTCAAGGTCAAAAACCCTACACACTCAATAAAACTGAGTCAATAGCACATGTTTATATAAAATAGTAACACATCATGTCATCTGTCAATCACATCATAATCAAGTATAAATGGTCTAAGATCATAACAGTCCAGATCACTTGCGAGCAAGTGTCCTCAAATAATAAGTTTTCTCAGTGCGCCAGAGCGGGATGTTACAAGGGGGATATTTTATCTTCAGAAGGTTGTTGTTTTTATTGTGACCTATCTGAACATCAACAAATGGTTAGGCTACGCTAAAAAAAATTTGTATGAACCCTAATGCTAAGTGGATATCATAATGTTGAAATGAATTTTAATTTATGTTTGTTAGAGTTTGGTTTATTGGAGGTTGTAAAAGAAGTCACGATTCTTCTTGAACTTGATGGCTTACAAAGGAGTTGGTAGGGAGATCAACTAGTGGGTCAATCTACAATTGACAAGTTGACAAAAGGATTTGGAAAGTGGTACAAGGACGCAGTACTTGCGCAATATCATGGTTTACAATCAAATTCAACAAACTCAATGGTGCATGGTAACACTAAACATATCTTTGAATAGTAAATATTATTTAAAATAATTAATTTAATATTTCTTATGTTTTATTAACAATGTGAATGCAAATTATTTGGTTTTAATTTTATCATATAAATGAGGTGCATTAACCCCATAGACACTAAAACCATGAGAACAATTGTGTGTCGTTATATCATGTCAATTTTATTACAATTTGGACTTGTAAATTAATAAAATTATTGCGTGTTTTATTTCTATGTATATGCATTTGAATGCATGTTATTGTTGATTTACTAAAAACTATTGATGTTATAGAATATTATAATTTTACAATACCAATTGCCTATCCATGGCATTGCTATAGATTGTGTTATTATTGTTATAATATATTTGTAAGATTATTATGGAACAACACCATAAATTATTGATCTCTGTGCTAATATGTATATATATTCACATATATACACACACATATATATCTATATATGAATACTTGGAGCATAGAAAAAGAGAATATGCTTTGATGGAATTGAATTGATGGTCTACAAAACCCTAGTGCTTTGGTTAGGATTTCAGGAGGCTAGGCCTTAGGGTCTAGCTTACAACGGGGTAACAAGTGGTATTCTATTATCATTTATGTAACTATATATGGATGATCCACTACAGTTGGTGTATTACTCCAATTATTTGTTGAGTGAGGATGGATTATTTTCAAACCCACACATTAATTAAAATCTTGAATCGTACTACGACTACGTCAGCTCGCACGAAGGATGTATGGATTTGAATATTTTTCTACAAAATTCTTGTTTGAATATAGACATATCTAACTATCAGTCATATCCCCTAAATGGTTTTTGTCAAAACTTGAGTTCTCATCCATACAAATCTCAAGACAAGGTTTCTCCTATGGTTTTGTGAAAGGATGGGATCCAACTTCCCCTTCTCATTCAGTACCCAACTTTGCTACAAACCCTAGTTCAAAATACCTTGGTTCTTTGGATGTGGATGGCATTGGGGGCTCACAATTTATTGGAATTAAACTCATTATCAAGGATTAGGACTTGACAAGGAAAGTTCTGGGAGAAAACGAAGGAAGATTTTCTGGGCTTGTGAGGGTGAGGTCTCTTTGGTTGTAGGGAGAGATCTGAAAATAAGTCAAAAAACTAAACAGATTCCTACCTGGGACAGAGCTAGGAATGTAGATATGACCTCATCCATAACGTGAGTGAGAAGAACTACAAATGATTATCCAGTGGAAAAGTGATCTGTTGAATTAGAAGTGCCTGTGGCTGAGCATAAGGTGAATGTGTGAAATTCCAAAAGTGTTGGGTACATCATCATGTGAACAGAAATGAAGATGATGTGATAGCCTCCTCTGAGTAGTAGAGCTAACAAGAAGACTTCAGATGATTCTCTTGTCGGTGGAAGTGAGAAATTAGATCTATAGAGTGGACGTGCTTGTGGATGATCACAGGTGGACGTGTGAAGACCTGGTTCTTCTATGTAATGCAGTGAATCAGAGCTATGACATCCCTATTTCTATTCCCCTAGTGGATGAGCACTAGTGGGTGTATCATATCCTTTTCTATATATTGTTCAAGATTCAAACCTACCTGTAACCCTAATTAATATGTAAAGGGTACAGGTCAGCCCAACCTTAATGTGATTATTATTAAATGTAAAAGATAATTAATATTAATATTAATTATTATAAAAATAATAATAAATATATTATTTCTTAGATAGGTCATCCATGTTGTGCCAATAAACACTTCACTTGATAGGACAAGTCTAATATAAATAAAGGGAAATATCCCATTGTAACACTACACCTTACTTGTGAGTTTGGAAATGTTAGCAACTACACTTCTTTGGAAAAAGGTGTGCACCTCTCTAGGTTTTTATGCACCCTCTTGTGTGCTAGGTATTTGTTGTTGGTAAAGGTCTTTCTCTTGAAGATTATAGCAAAGGATTTGGCTGGGTTTTCTTCCCTTGTTGAGAAGTGTTTCCCAGTATACATATAGTGTTCTTATGCATCGTGCTTCTTCTTGTGATCTTGGTTGTTGAAACATTTGTGAATATGGTTAAATGAGGAAATGGAATGAACTTCATATTTAACCTAATGCTTATGAAAAATCAACAGTTGTACCTCTAATAGGGGTTGATCTTGGGTCTAGGAAACACTTTTTTTTAAAGGAAATTATTGGGGAGGATGCAATGTCCCCCACCTCTTGATGAAGAGGTTTGGAAAGACTTAGTGGTCTAGCCATACCCACTATACCTTAGTCTCATACAACAAGGGGAAAATCCAACTAACTCAATGAAGGAATAGGGCACTTGAGTTGAGTTAGGAGTTGAACCTAAGGGTTAACTTAACTCAATAGAGAAACATAAAGACGTATAAAGGAAAGCCTAGGGTGTACCTCTCATCATCTTGGAAATTATTTCATTTGTCTATTGGGTTCTTGAGAACACAATTTTGATGGTTTTGAGAATACAAACCCTAGAGAAGAACTCAGTGGTGAAATATTCCAGTCACCTTGTTCCAAGATTGGTATTGGGGATGAAATACTCCACCCACACAATTCTATAGTATTCAAAAGTACCATCAGCTATTCAAGAGATCAACAGGTTGTACCCTTGAGGTTTTTCTAGTAGGGGGCACACCATTCCTAGGAGAAGAGTTCAGTCCAGCTTATTGATGGGGTCTATTGAGATTCTAGCACCTAGGTATGACTTGGAGGGCCTTCTCCATCAGATCTAGAGTGTTTTGGGAGGGTTACTCTAGTTATATTATTATTTTAAGATTTGGGACGATTTTGAGAGAAGAAGAGTGCAACTTTGATTCAGATCTTGTCAATTTGAGGGGGTTGCACCTCAAATATGACCTTGAGACTTCTCCTAATGGATTGTATAAGCTCGATCTATATTTCTAGAGAGTTTCAATGGATTTGAAGGATTTCTTGATCAGGGCCAAAATATTGAGCTTGCTAGTCCTCAGGAGGGTGCAGTCTTGATTGAGGATTCAACAGTTTGGAGGAGTAGATATTTGCATCTAAGCTTGAGAATTTAGAGAGGGATTATACTTTCCCCGATCTATCATTTGGTGCATTTTGGTTTTATTATTATACATCCTTCAGTTGGGCCTAAATCTTGGTCTTCTCATCTCTTCAGCAGGATGTGCCATCACTTAGGGGGGTTTGGATGTGACCTTGATTGTTCTTGCATTTACCTTGATTTCATATCCAACCCTTGGAGGCTTGTTTTTTGTATTACCAGGAGATATTTTTAGAAACTAATATATTATCTCTTGGATCCATATGATGTTATTCCATATCTACATCCACTTTGTATCACATTCTTTCTTTTCATAATAATAAAGGTCAGATCTATGTTTTTGGGTTCGATATATTTTGTATTGGTTAGATATTGTATTTGCATTGAGTTTATATTCATATATGTGCTTAATGTTTTTGGTTTCTGAAAATTAAGAGGCCAACATGAAAACATACAAAAACAAACAAGTAAATCAATGGTCAGTTAGAGTTTCAAGTGAAAAATATTGGCTTGGGAACATTACAAAGGATCTCAACCTATCTGCATCCCAATGGAGCAATATTGAGGCCATATGGATGGAAAATAAATATAAATGGAATGATTCAGGTAAGTATTTCCCTTCTCCTTCACATGGTATGGTTTTTCTACATATCCTCTGGGTATCTAGTCTTTTACTGAGGCAGTTGGTTGGTGTACTGGCTTGTCATTCAGGGTGGGTTCTAATCATGTTTCTTTGGATGGTCAGCCTTCATTTGATATTTTTGTTGGCCTATCAAATGAATCTGATATTTTAATACCCTAGTTTGATCCTCGATTGTAATTTTACAAATATTTTATGGGTTGGTCAGCCAGGATATTATAGGCCAAAGTGACCATGTGATTATTAGGCCGAAGAACCTAGATGTTAAAGGATAGTGAGCCTATTATTGTAATATTTAAAGAATCATACTATTAATAAAATACATCACTACTGCATACCGACCCAACAAAAGAGATGGGGGATAAAATCCACTAGAAAGGGAAAGGGTAGTTAAGAGTCTAGAAAAGGGATAAGTTAAGGGGGCTTAAGCCCAAATGATTATTATAGTAATATTCCTTAAGGATGAAGTTATGGGTATGAATATATCATAAGTTTATTAAGTGGGGAAATGTGAACTACTTGAGTGCCATGTGTCATAAAAGGAACATGCATATATAAGAGAGACATTTAGTGTAATTGGAATCAATCATTCATCCATCATCCATATGAGGGAAGTGGACTCTGCATCCATATATGTACGTGGGAGATATTTATATCGAGTGACTGGAAGAAGTGGGTTGTCATGATCATGGTAAAAGAAGAAGGTTTTCAAGCCCATGGTCTCTGAACTCACAATAGAGTTCTCCTCCAATGCACCTAAAAAAGGGCTCTAGACCCTCAATTTTGCGCAAAAATCTAATAAAATCAGCTGAATAATACAAAAAAAATCCATATAATAAATTTGTTAACCCACATTGGGAAAACTTAGGTGCACATGCCCCTTTCTCCTTTTCCATTATTCATATGCTAAGGACCGTGTGGCCATGTGTAGGGTCGCGTCATTGTCCTCCACCTTGACTCATGGTCTAGTGCCCTCTGGTCATGTGGCTAGCCCCTCACTGATTGAGTCTTATCCAAAAAATTGCACCCACTAACCACTTAAATAATACCAATGTCATACTGTTAAACAAGTGGCATGTGTACCCAGGTGGCTATCGCATTTGGTGTAGTCTATTGGCGTGACCAGGGATGAGGGGTTCCATCCCCATGAAGTGCAACAACCTTTTGTACCAACCAACCTTGGCCAAATTCGGGGTGCCACGTTGTGCCCTATGATTGGACCACGTGTCACCTTTGTATTATCCTATACAATCCAATCATTGCACAATCACACTACCAAGTCATCTGCCCAGTCAGATATAAAGTCAACGCATACACCATGTGTTGTCATGTCATCCTACCACGTCATTGTCATATCTTCCATGTGTCATACTACCAATGGTGCCACATCTTATGTATACAACCACATTTCATGACCATATCCTTCCACCTATCTCCCTGTCAGCGTTCGTACAACCATGTGCCACTTCCTTACAGGTCCAACTCATCCCTAAAAACACCAAAAATGACTTCCATGTGGCACACCCTAGTGCGACCACATGCCCCTACTGATGTCATTATGATGTCACCTGCCACATCATGCTGACATATTTTTTATCTCAGCAATACAACCTGTTGACTATTGACTTTTTTACTGTTTTGCCTGTTTTGAAAAATGATCAAAACACGACAAATTTTGCATATGGTGTCCATTTTTGGAAAAAAAAAATATATGGTCGGAATTGGTGCGATGAGCTCGACGCAATGGTGTTGGTTTTTTACGATTCCGATAAATTTGATTTTTAGGCCTTCCTGTATCCATTTTGGATCATTCCTCCCCACTAAGATTTTTTGGTCCTCCAAAAGGGTATTAACTAGACATCAAGTGTGGGATAGGCCTCCCCACTTGTCCTTTGTCTTTAAAATATGTCCTATGCACCTGCTGCATTATAATCAATTTCATAATAAACATGACAACTGAAAGCATATTGTTATCCATTTGAACTCATTCATATCTTACTAAATCCACTACCATCCATGTAGATTGTTAGCATTCTATAATTTTCCCAAGGTTGTAGAGGCAGTCACAGAGGTAACATCAAAACCACTTCAAGTCAATGATCTATCCCTCCAAGACTCAGAGAGGGATCTCTATGTATGATTTAGCTTTGTTTGGGTCAGATATTAGTCTAGTTATGAAAGATTTGGGTTTGGTTTTTATATATTTGCTTGGAACAACACGGGAAAACCATTAGGAAATGAAGTCAAAGAGGCTGAGGTGATAAATTCTAAGAAGTATCAATCTAAAGTGAAACAGGGCAAGATAGACATACTACTGGATCCGATAAATTTTAAATGAACTGAAATAGAAGAAAAGAGAAAAGGATTAATTTAGCAACAAAGCAATGAATAATTATGGCACTAAATATTAGAAAAAACATTTGTATTATCCCCAATAAGAATCAGAGTGTATCTTTCAACAAATTATGTTCTTAAAACTTCTACAAGATAATAAGGAAAGAAAAAGCAAATGGAAACAGAGAAAAAAATTTATAGAAGAAACACTTCACCAATAGCTATGGCACATGAATCCTAAAACAAATGATCCTGTACCCCTATAGATTTGAAAGAAAATAGGCTCTGTGAGATCATTACAATAATGGGAAAATATTCCTTCAACAGGTTCCAACCCCCCTTCATTACAAAAGCACTCTCCTTTATAATAAAACAATAGTTCTACTATATTTGATTTGCTGGAAAATAAAATCTAACAAAATCATAACAAATCATACTAAAAATAGTAAAACTGTTAAAAAAAACTTGAATTGCTCAAAATTATTGGAGTCGAATTCTCTCTTCAATTTTTTCACTTGTGCTCAAATATGGACTTGACCTTTTAACTTCTTAACTCATGCCTTGAAATTCTAGATTGTTGATTGGAAATGTGGATCTCCAATACAAATATGATGTCTTATATATGAATTTGATTTAATATTTGACTTCCTAATAATGTTCTACCACCTGTGCCTTTATCTATCCTATTGTTATGGATCTAATCCATAAAATCAGAGATTTGATATTTTGTCACTAACACTCTACCATGAAATTTGGAATTTGACATGTTGATTCGGAAAACCTTGTGATTGTTGGATTGTCCCTTGACACCTATAAATCAACAAATCTTGAAACTAAAGAGTTTGAAGTCAAAATCCCTCCACTGTTGCCTTATATATTGAATGTTAAAAATAAAACCCTTGAAATATGGAATAATGAAATTATTATTTTCCACTTGTGGTTGGAAAAGTAGGATGCTCTGCCACATATGTTCCTTTATGATTCATTCCTAAACATTTCCAGCAAGGAATTGTTCCACCAAAAATGTAGGAAGCCCATCTTCATATGATATAAAAATCCCTTCAATGTTTGCAGGTCTTCTTCAAGCACATCAACATCAGATTGGACCTCCATCCAACATCAGTCAGAGCAATCCATTCATAAAATATTTGAAAAGGCCCATGACAATTTGATCTCTTATTAGAGGGACTACCTCTTGTGTATTTGACTATAAAATAGGACCAATAACCAAACATGGAAAAATTTAAATGAGATCAAGACCACTTTCCTCTAAATAATGCCAAGAATTTATATCTGAAACTGTTTTTTCGATGTAATACCAATTCTGGGTTACTTTAGAGTATTATGGATCTAACCAATATCTTTCAAATATCCTTTAGAACATGGAATATAACAAATGGTATCAAACAATGACAAAATATTGTTCAGGGGAATCATTGATTATAGATGCCATAAAAAGCCAATGAACCTTCCACGCTATTTATAATATCAATTTGTTTTTCCTTGGGTAATTTTCTTTGTTGATTCTACAAAAGATCTTTAGGTAGCAATACATAAGAAATTTTTGACAAGAAGAGGACGATCTCATGCTTGACGAAGATGTGGGAGAATTCATAATATGTACATATATGACTTCTTTGCACTACTCCAGGGCCAAGAAAACCATAGCAATGTCTTGTTTACCTCTTTCTCTAACTGTTTCCAAGTTTTTTTTGTTACTAAATTAAGCAAACTAAGCATAGACAGCCAAACTAATACTGCTTTTCACATGCTGCACTGGCCACTACCATCATCCCATGTTTTTTGGTTTTGATTTCTCAATATTTACTCCATTTGAGATTCATACATTCTTGTTTCATAGTTAGAAAGACAAAAGTATTTGACCAAATCAATTATACCCTTCTAATGTGATTGTCACATGGTTTTTAATGAGGGCTCCAAAGTTAACGTTAACTAAATTTGAGATTCGACCAGGGCTATTGAAATATGATCATAATGTTTCTTTGAAGTCTTCTAACTGGAAATAACACACCCAACAATATAAAAAGGCTCAAGGATAACAATAATCATGAACATCTCCAGCTCATATTACTCCATACTGCATTATTTTTTGATGCAAATGCCCGATCGATTTTATTTTAACATTAGAATCTTAATACGTCATCGACATCATATGAGTTAGTTTTTTTTTGTGTGTGTGTTTTACCAATGGCATATCAAGTTCAAGTTTGGCAGCTCACGATGTTCTTCATTTTCCTTATGTGATCCAATATACTGATATCCCTTTTACCAAGGGTTGTCACAAAAACATTACTAGATCTAACTACATTTTCTAGGATGAGAACATGAAGACCTTCCATAAAATTTTGTAGGGCGCAAATATAATCAATTTATGTAACAATGAACCTAGCTCCAACATCCTTCATGGCTACAACACAACCCTCAACAATATCTCCATATCCATACACAACAACAACCTTACCATCAATTATGACATATGTACTATGAGTTTGAGTTCAGACTAAAAGTAACCCTGAACTTATGTTACTAAACTTCTTGTCCATTCAGGTTTGGAAACCGATCACACAGAAAAAATGTGTTATTGAGCTTGTTTCGTGATCTGCATGCATGAATTAGGGAAAAAAACTTCACAACAACTGTGCAAGATCAGTGACACTTGTATGTCCCCTCTTCGCACTTGATACATCCTTTGGACACCTTCATGATCACCTTGGAACCTGGAACTATGTTTTATATTTGTTTTTACTCTGTGGACAATATCCCACATGCACCGGGTAAAATGAAGTGTTGGTATTTATATAAGCCAAGACTCACATAGTGTTTCGATGAAGTGAGCCCGAGGCTATGTATTGGATCTTGGAACTTGTGTGATAGGCTTGTGTATTGTTTTGACTTGGTGTTGTGGATGCAGGTCCTTATTCTCTGTGTTGAGCACCTGGATATTGACCCTCGACTAATATATATTTTTCAGAAAATATTTTTCAAATGATTTTTTTTTTTTTTAAATATTGGCCATGTCTCTATAATAATTTCAAGAGCCTATTTTTTCTCACAATAAGAAAAATTCCAAGAAACATAAGCCCCAAGAACTTGCAAGTCTTTGACATCAAACATAGTGCCAAATATTTGGTTAAATAAACCAAAATTGAAACACTTTTGTCCAATCAATGCCATGAGAAGTATAATAAACCTAAGAGACAAGTGATATAAAGATCATTTATTTTATGACATCTGGAGAACCTTTTTTCAACTTTGAATTTTCATTATGTTCCATGAGAAATAGCGTTATGAGAAATATACTTTATTCCTAAAATAGATGTCAGCCAGAGTCCTGATTTCCCTATAATCTATAAGGTCCTAACATAGATAACATTAGGAGTGATAAAATCAGAAATATGACTGAAACTAAACCCATATGTTTTATGTTCTTGCACAACATTAGCTTATATTGAAGCAAATTATGATTTAACTTCCATTCTACAACCATTTCATGTTCATGCTTAGGATAAACCACTTTACTTGAAACACTTATAGTTGTATTCCTTGCATAATATTCCTTCTTTAATTGTTCCATTGTTAGAAGAGATTGAATTGCTTTAATATGATGAGCATGTAAAAGATATCCATTTGCTTCTTTAGTTAAGTGATATTGGTTTTGTTCCCTGTAGAAGATTTCTTTATGATCATATAAATAATGGATTCCTAATACCATTCCACATGTTTCTAGTGGCACCACATCACATGCTACTTCATCCACATACTTATACGAAATTGAAAATTTTAGGATACATTTATTTCTTATGGGAAATTTGTGATCTTTGATTATCTAATTAAGTTGATAGGGTTTGTGATGCATCTTAGTTTTTAATCTCAATTTATTAACCACTTCATCTGAAATTAAGTTATATTGAGATGCACTATCTATCAATATATCAATCTTAGGATGTTTCATTATGACACTTATATGAAAAAATTTACTTCTAGGGTCATAACCATCACCAATATTACCTGACAAATGAATGGTCATGATTTTAGAGTCATCACCTGAATCATACCCCAAGTTTGTTGGTTGTGTTACTATTGAACTGTTTGCCTCCCTTTCCTCTCTTTTAACCACTTCACTCTTTTCTCTGGGTGCAATTGCCAACAATGGTCATCATCATGCCCTTCTTTCTTGCAATGCTGGAAAGAGAGCTTCTCTTCACTGAAGCTAAATTTTCCCTCTTAGCATTTCCCTTTCTTTTGTTTTATTTCCTTGAAGATGATTCCCCTGATACACGAACTCTTATTTTCCCTACCTCAATACACGCTTCTTGAACAAAAACTTCATCAATATTAGTACATCCAAAGATAAATACAATGTTATGAATATGTTCAGGTAAACCTCCTATATACTTCATAAGAGTTTCTTGTGTATGTAATGGAATATTTAACATTAATTCCATCTTAAGAAATTCATCTTTGTATTCTTGCACCATTTGTCCTTTTCTTAGTTTAAAACTTTTCCATTCAATTAAAGCATTTTCCTTATAACCCAAAGGATAAAATGCTTTCAAAGTACAAAATAAAAATCCTTTCATGATGGAAATGCATTAGCAAGTTTTTGAGTTCTATGTTGCAACTTACTCCGCCACCAGATGAGTGTTGTGCCTACAAGACAAAGTGATGCCAATTTGATTTGGGTTACCTCATCGTGGATTTGTTGCACACTACAATAAACTTCCATATGTCTAACCCAATTATCAAGTCTCTCAACATTGACTTCCCCATCATACTTGGGTAAATCAAATTTTACATCAAGCTTAAGTAATGTCATATTAGGCTTATGTTTATGAGAATGTTTTCTTGTAGTGGAATTTGAACTTGTACATGAAGAAGAAGAAGAAGAAGAAGAAGGAGATGAAGGAGGAGCTTTAGGAGGGTCCTCTCCTTATTCACTTTTTTCTTTCTTTGAATATTCCCTTCGAAAATTCCTCTTTTGTTCCAATTAATCATCATACAACACATTTACCATCTCCGACATGGGAAAAAAAATTATTTGAAACTCTCTTTCGTTTTGAGAAAGTTCGTCTTTCAATGACGTTTTCTCACTCTCGGACATCCTCTTTATTAATCCAATATATGGATCCCCTTCTACAATATCAACTTCACCATGACTAAACTTTTCCCTGGTATTCATGAAAACTCAAACAACCAACTGTCAACCTGCTCTGATACCAGTTGATCTGAAAATGATCTTTTAAAAACTTGGTTGAGTTTTAAGCATGTATTAAATTACCATTCAAAAACTTAAATGAGGAAGGATATTTTAATGAAAGAATGTTGCAACCATCATAAATAATACAAAACATAAATTATAGATTAATAACAAAAAACCATAATAGAGTTCGACAAATTTGCCTACGTCTCTGATCCTTTGTCTCAGTGGGGAAAGCTTTCTTATTAATATTCAATGCTGCAAAATTACATCGAATGTATCTCAAATGGATTACAAAATCATATGTATTTGTTCTACTCAAACTAAAGAATCCAACAAAACTAATGGCATTGAAAAAGGTTCAGGGTAGCTCACGAAAATGGCCTCCAAATTTTGCTTCCTCAATGGCTTCCCTGCATAAAAATCTTGTAACATCCCGCTCTGGCGCACTGACAAAACTTATTCCTTGAGGACACTTGCTCGCAAGTGATATGGATTTTTATGATGATGAACCACTTAACCTTGATGATAATGCGTCATGATTGATGACAGGATGTTTTACTATTGCTATATACAGATGCTATTGACTCAGTTTCATTGAGTGTGC
>ML780784.1:574892-593018 GCA_009831015.1 Picea engelmannii
AATGTGGGTGAATTAATAGACATAAAGCAACTAAGGAAAGTGGGTTTCCTTAGTGAGATTTTTGGAGTTGATCTCACCCATTGATTAGACTTGGCTAGATCTAATCTAGGCCATTGATCTTTTAGGGTTGGCATGAGGAGGGTGAAGATAGGGTATAGTGCATTTGGAGACTCATTTCATCACTTGATACCTTTGGAGAAGAAAAGGAGGGTGCATATCTTGAGGAGGAGAGGGGCGCACTTCATGAGGATTTGATAAAAATCCTTGAGAGATTAAGGAGGAGCTTGTGTTAGCTTAGATCTTGCATGGAGAGGTTATCCATGGAGTCTTAACTTTCCTTTATTGGTTAGGAGCATTTTCATGGAGGAGGGATGCATCTGAGAGAGGAGGGCGCACTTGATTTCTTCAGTTTCTCACCGAGAGAGGAGGACTTGTCAGATCAAGATGAGTTCTGATGCATGAGGAGGCTAGAGGGAGGGCACATGCTTTCAAGGTGAGATATATCCATCTTTAGTCTCAATTTATTTATGGTGTTCATTTCTACTTGGAGGAGGGTCCATGAGTTGAAAGGATTGGTAGCTACTTGGTAGAAAATCTACTTGGAGGATTCGAGCTCTGACAGTTTTAGTGGAGAGGCAGCACAAGAGAGGACCAAAAATACCTGTGTCAAATTTATGCATATTTAGAAGTGTAGATCAACATTTTAAAGTTCATGATCTAGAGGTATTTTTATGTGTTTTAAGTTATATTGCATGTGCTAACATTGAGATAAGAAAACACTTTCAAGGGCACCTTAAAAGAGAACTTAACCTATAAAACATTGAGCAGAAAGTGGGATGACTATATTTTGTCCTAAAACAACAAAATAAGACAACCATACAGTTGAAACTTAGAGCCATACTAAGGTTAAGGACAGACCTTAGATGGCAGCCTCATAGGACCTCATATAATTTCTACAATATTCGGGGTGCCATGTGGCATCATTTTATTGGGCCACGTGTCACCTCTAGATTAGATCATACAATCTAGTGACTGCATAGTCACCTTGTTGAGTCATCTACCTAGTCAACTTCACAGTGATCCCGTATACCACGTGTCATCCTATCATCCTACCATGTCACTATCATACATACCAAATTTCATGCTTCCACTAGTGCCACTTCATGTCCATACAACCACATGTCATGCCAAGATCCTTCCACCTATCACCATGTCAACGTCCATAGAACCACATGTCACTTCCATAGAGGTGCAACTTAGCCCTGAAAATGCCAAAAATGATTGCCACATGGCATGCTCTGGTTTTTCCAGGTGTCTTTGTTGACTTCATCATGACTTCATGTTGATGTCACCTACCACATCTTTCCAATGTACGACCTATCAACTATTGACCTTTTTGACTTGTTTACCTATTTGGGAAAAAAATTAGAACACGATAAATTTTGCATATGGTGTCCATTTTCAGAAAACAATATATGGTTGGAATTGACACGATGATATCAATGCAATGGCACTAGTTTCTTCTAATTCTAAGAATATTTTTTTTTAGGCCTTCCTAGATCCATTTTGTATCATTGTAGCATTCATGACGAAAAGTACTAATTGGCCTCAAACTTCAACAGGATGTATTTAACAACCTGTAGCTTAAATGATGATGAAACTAGGATATATTGTCCAAAATGTGATTATGAAGGAACTCAATTGAGATCCTATCAAATTTTCAAAGGATCAAGTGCAAGGATGCATAAGCTCAGTTAAAAATTGCACCTGGTTGAAGGAGTTTTTGGGTAATATTAAAATTGCCATAACTTTCTGCTCAAATCTTAGAATTCATAAAGAAAATAGTAATTGTAAAGGTATTGGACAAAGGATTCCATGTGATCACCCATAATTGTGATTTGAGTAGTAGTATTTCCAATAACTTACAAGAATATTTATAGTGGTATTAAGAGGGGAAGAGTATGCATATATCCTAGAATTGTATATCATAAATTTTAACTATTAAATGTGGTTGTATGCATTTCTCTCAGTTGTTATAAGAGATAAGTGAGAAAAGAATAGAGATAGATATTCATTAGGAACAATGGGTTTCTCTAATAAGTTCTTAGATCAACTAGTAGGTTCAATAACCGACATGGGGAACCCCTAATGAAATATTGTTTGAGGAAGAAATCTAGATGACAATGGGAATACTAGATGTGTAATGATTGCTTGATGAAGTTACCAACCAAAAATTTCAATACTCAAAGAGTAATATAGAATAATTTCAATGGAACTATGATTGGAGCAAAGTTCCAAATGACAATTATGCATATCAAATGTGGATTTTAGGTGGGAAATCCATCTGCAATACCTGATAATGCATATATCATAGGTTCATATGGAGATGCAAAGAATGAAAATATAGAAGTATGATTTTATAGAATATGAAAGAGTTTTGATCTTCTATCAAGAATGATAAAAGGAACTTGAAGACATGATTTTATGTCAAGTGTAACTCACAAGTTGATCAAAGGCCAAGACTGAATAATATTAAGGTAGGATTCTAGGTGTAGCCATGAAGGCTTGGGGACCAATACAAAAACAAATTCACTCATTTTCATCAGAATTCTTAGTGGAATATGGGAGTAAGAGTAGACCATTAGTGGATAAAGTAATGAAGGTTCATTCACTTTGGAGGATACCAAGGTACAAAAAATTAAGTACTTTATGGGCATAATTTTTCCAAAAGGAATAGTAAGTCCAAGTGTTAGTGTTTTAATAAAAAGGATATGGTGTATACGTGGATACAAGGGAAGATCCTCCAAGGATAAGTCATATAGTTGTGGGGGGAGTACCTCCATTGCTATCATCAGAGTAGTACAATGGAATCATGGTGTGAATTTTAGCTTTTCATGGGTGAAGTAAGGAAAATCATGTATGTTAAATGTGCTAGCAGATACATAAATCAATACATTATGTATAGATTGGATCCAAAAGAATGTAATCGGGTTTCAAGAAGGGATTTCCATAAAGGGAAGAAAGATTCTAAGGTGGAGTCCAGACCTTGAACATATTAAGTTAATGGAAAAAGATATAATGAGGTGCAAGTCAAGGTAATAAGGGTGCATGGAAACACTCCATGAGGGATGCCAAAACATAAGAGGATTGTTGATGTATTCCAAAAGTGTTGAACGTAATTTCCAAGTAGCATGGAGATATCAAGTCAAGAGGAATGTAAACAAACAAAAGAAGATCCTAAAGGGAAATCAATAAGGGTGCATGAAGAAGAAAATAGTTTTGGTCTTGGTATAGAATGTAAAAGAGATTGTACTTGAAAAAAATACATCTCAAGTGGAAAATATCCATTGAAAACCTTCCATGGGTTGCAATTATCACTAGAATTTATGATGGCCATTGAAAGAAGTGTTAATTGGTTACAGTTAATTCTATGCAGTTGGAGAAGAAGACATATGTGCATCATTATGGCATCCTGAAAGTTGAATATGCATGTCAAGTTGAAACCAATTGGGCCAGGAAAATAGAAAAGAGTGGTTCAATAAAATACAAGTGTTGATGTATTCATTCAAGGAAAGAATAAATTAGTTTGGTCCAGAAATTGAGGAATGCTAAAATTTAATATCAACATAGTATCTTCTTGGAAATGCAAAAAGTAACCAAGAGTTATTAGGATGGAAAAGTACCCAGGAAATAATTAAGCATGTACAATGATTTCATCAAGAGTACAAATGGATAAAAGAACTCAATAAGACTTGAGATAGCCAATAACAACAAAGAAAAGTGGTACAGGGAGAAAGAGATTGCTGCAATTACTATAGCATCAATTATGTTATGGCTTGTTGGAAAACCATACATAGCATGGGAAAATATGATGCATATGAATTTATGAGCATGTAAGTGATGCAATATTAGTGCATATAGATATGTTGTAATGAATGTATATTTTCTAATATTTATATAACATGATGAGGAATAGAAGTAGTCCATTCTTATATATATGATTATGGAAGTTGCTAATGACATTTTTTGTGCTAGGAAAGAAATAACTATTACATGGTTGAAAGTGTTGCTGATAATATTTCTACATATCGAATACATCCATATGAAGGAAGCTCTTATTGATAATAGCTAGCCAGGTGTTATCACTGTAAAAATTTTCATATGGAGTCCCAGCCTCGGGACATAACAGGAGGCTAAGTCGGTATGGAGGAGGGATAGATTAGCGGATGGGGATAAATAAAGTGGAAATGTGAAGTCAATAAGATCCAATGGATCATGGATTCTGAGAGTTGTCGATCGACGATCGTAGGACATATTGGGTAGAGAAATAGTGCACAATTTAATCTCTTAGAGGTTGGATGATAATAATACTGCGGTTTCATTTCAAGGGCATGTGGAACCACCAGATACATATCAGGGGGAAAAGAGGGTAAGTTTGAAACCACCCAATTCCACCTCGATGTCACGTTTTAGAAAATTATTATATATATATCACGGATGTGGAAAGGGAAAGTTGACAACCTGTCAAATCACCTCGGGACAATTGTTCACGTCCTTTTCATCTATGTAACGTCGGGTAAGCACCACCATAAAACTAATTATAAGGCTCATCATTTGAAATTGATAAGCCATAGTCCTTGCTAGAATTTTTTTTAGTAACCTATGATTGGAACTTATTCATGACTGCCATTCAAAACATGGATGAGATTATTATGTTTTGAGTGACTAACGTTTCATTCCTGAATGGGGTTCTCATAAACCAAATCATCTTTCTAATTCTTTTATAGCTAAGGGAGATAAACTCGTTCTTTCTAAAAAACTAGAGAGAATGGATAAGATGGACCAAGAGGCCTCCAGTGTATCAGGATATTCAAATAATATGACAAATTTATCAGTAAAGAAGAAATAAAAGTTTGTCGCATGAATAATGGCATCTAAATTTCACACAAAGCCTGCAGAGGAGCCATGCACAAATAAAGAGGTCAGAATAAATCCCATCATGAAGGATTTAATCATCAATGGATACACAAATGAGAATCACACAGAAGTTGTCAAGAAGAAAAGGAGCAAGAGAAAAAAGACAGAGGTTAAATATGAAGTGGTTGAAAGCATTAGAGAAAACCAACTTGCTTGGCTTGACACTAAGAAAGAATAAATTTATAACCTCAAATAAATTTGAAGCTAAATTAAGTATGTTTCAGAAAAAATTGTAATGATATAGACACGTGGCATTCAAAGAAAAAATATCAAATATGTCAGTTTTGGTTATAACATCCCCTAGAAAATAGGAGTACAGTGTTGTACGTTACTCCTTCTTTGTAATTAATGTCTATTTTTGGTATTATGGGGAAGATGATTCACTTTGAACCCCGGGTGTAATTTATCTATATTTATTAAACGATAAATGAAAAGGAGGACTAACCAGAGAGTTTCCTTCCCTTGTAGCAGGAGGACTTTTGTAATGTTCTGAAGCTTGATTTGTATATATCTACAGAATATTTTTTTGAAGTCTCTATGAAAATATTCTACTGGTGGTGATATGAGTTTCGTCTTCTTTCATTGTATGTATTTCTTGTGATTATTCAATTTCATTAACAATTTCTTCTCTTTTAATTGGAGAGTCAAAAATCTCAGAATTCATCTTATGATGATCTTGGCTTATAAAGTTTAAGCTGTGTATATTTCTTCTTAACTAATTAATAATTCATTTTAGCAATGCTCTGATATAGTTATGTGTTCTCTGTTTCCTCCTACACCTTTCTTAAATACAATTTACTACTCAAATTCATTGCCTCATATAGCCTTTATCCTCTAGAGATTTCAGTCATCGAGTCATTGTTTTCATTCACTTTCAGAATTTCGACTCCATATCCCTGAGTCTCCTTCTCCTTCCTATCAAGTAAATTTATAAAAAATAAAAAAAACACACTAAATCTAGGTACTGATTACCCAAGAAATATCAAGTGACACGAGAGAGACCTCTCTGAGATAAGTAGGCTATCACCTAGCTCTAAAGTAGGATGAAATAGTTACCTATGTCATTTTCTATCATCCGGACAAAATTTACAGAGTGCTAACATTTTGGCATCATTGTTGGGGATGAAATCGAAACTTTTTTCCTGGGAAAGAGTGACATGGTTGAGCTCTAAGGTCTGAAGAGAAACAAACACTTCGGCGTAGATTGACTGCATTCCTTCTTTGGTGACCCCACATATCAAAAACTAGTTTCTAGGTGATTCCACTCGTGGAAGAATCTAGAAATTTATATTTTCACTGGAAACTCCACGCTCGATGAAGAATCCATCTTTTGAAATGTCATTGGAGACTCCACTAGCCAAAGATAAGGTCCTTTGACAAAGGTATGAAAAGGAATCATGGAAGAAAACCATTACTTAATATTGGGTTTCTTCCAAGACATTATATTGTTTGTTAAACTATCTCTGGTCCTTTCCTGAACATGCTAAACTAGTTTTTCTTCATTTACTAGATGCAAGTTATGATCATGATAGTCATGAAATTGTATATCCTCCTCTTAATATCATACAAATATCTCCTCAGTTTATTACTGATTTTCATCAAAATCTCCCACCTGAGCCATATGATAAGCACAACCAAGTTTATAAGCCTCATCAAACTAAGGATGATGTTTCATCTTTTATACTTGATCCAACACCTTCCAAGACCTAGCACAGATATAGACCCTTAAAATTGCCCCACGTCCTTTATTAATTTCCTCCAAAACACTATGAATACTTACCTGTGTTTGATGGAGAACTTGGTGCCATCATATCTAAAAAACACATCCAAGGGTTTGAGAATTTTATAGAATTTTTTGAGATTGACCATGACGATGTTTGTATAAGGGATTTCTCTCAATTCTTGAGAGGAGATACCAAAGAATGGTTTAAAAAATTGAATATAGAGACCATTAGATCATGGGAAGAATTGAAGAATGTTTTTTTGAAGTTTTGGAGTAAGAACGAATATCTAGACTTGGAGCTTATAGAAATTTATTCATTGAAAGAGCAAAGAAATGAGACTATTTCCACTTTCAATCGAAGTTTCTCTAGTGTTTATTATGATTTTCCTAAATAAATTCAACCCACTGAAGCTACTTCCATGCTTCAGTATACCACTACCCTTCACCCAGAGTTGTCCTTCCTCCTGATGGAAAGAATACCTAAGAATTTACAACAAATGTTCAATGATGCTCAGGAGATTCAACACAATATCCTCCCATGTGAAAATATTCAAGGTAAAGAATTGGGTGTTCAAGTACATGAGAATGAATATCAACAAAGAACATTTGACTGGAATCTTGATCATAAAACTGATGATATCATAGGTCCTCTTGAAGTTCTGAATGAAAATGATTTTACAAAGGATTATATCCCACTTGTTGAAAGAGAAGGTGCATATGTAGCCTTTGAATCACCCCACGACAAGCATGGATTGGATTGTTTCACATATTCATATGTAGACAACCAAAATAATGAGTGTGCAGATCAATCTGTTGAAGAGTCAGTTAACACCCCAAGATTTTTCTTGTTAGAAAATATTGCATATGTTGTTGAGTTGCTTATATATGATGAATATGATGGTGATTACAATAATGACCTCCCTGGACAACCAACTACATTTCCTCTATGAGAAAATGTTCCTTTTTAAGAATATACTAAGAGCAATCATCTTACATATCACAGTTATAGAGAAGAGGGTATTGAAACACATGAAGGAAATTCTTCACCTTTATGCATTTCTTCACTTAAATTGTTGAAAGAAAATGATAATATCATCATTGAAACAAAGGAAAATATGTTTCTTCCAAATCACACTGATCCACTGAGACAATTTGACAAGGAATTGCAGCCATTGGTCATAGAGGAATCTGAAAAGAAGTGTGTTCAACAGCCTAGAGAAATGGAAAAATGTGCATGTGATAGAAGTAAAGAAAATGAAGATGATTTTTAATCAGTTGAAAGAACCTTTCCATTGTGTTTTTCTTCTTTCAAATTGCTAAAGAAAGATGTATATAATGTTCCAGATCAGAAATATTCAAAATATAATGTTGAATATTCAAAATACAATGGACCTGCAAATGAAAACCATATTCCATTATGTTTTTCATCCTTTGAATTGTTGAAATAAAATAATGAAATAACAGAGGAAGTAGTAAAATCTTACTACAAAGGAACTACTTTACATGGGAAAATTGTTATCAATGATGAAGATCAACAACCTTCATATGCATTAAATGATCACGTGGTTGATTACATGGAAGGTTATTTTGGTTCAGATTTGCATCACATGCTCGACTACCATCTTGAAAATGAAGATGATGTTGATCAATAAATTGTTATTAAAGGTCATTTTCCTTCTCCCGAACTTAATAAATATTTGCAGCAAGATTTCCAACGAGACAAAGCGTTTCAAAGTTGTCTTTATTTCCCTATGAATGAGGTGATTGTTAAATTTCGAAGTGACTTAGACATGGATGAAGGATTTTAAAACTACATTTTTAGAGATTTCAAACAGTGAACGAAAAACTGACATAGAGTTTCAGGAAAGCAATAAAAAAGTGTATGTCACTTTTCAATCAGAAATACAAAGAGATGATGAAGAAGCAATTGTTTTATTTGATTTATTTAAAAATCATGGCTTTGAAAATACATCCATGGGGACTCTAGAATGTAGAATAGTTCATGTTGTTAGATTTCCACATTTGCAAGAATATTATGAACATGAACTCACTCCTCCTCAGTCATTGGTAAGACAAAGTAACATCCCTCAAACAAACTTCCAGAAGGTTAATAAAACTAAACCAGAATTGTTTCATGAACAAGAGGATAGTCTTGATACATATAATTTGGTTGTCATATCCGAAGATTTTTTTGTTTATATGCATGGAAAAGTGGAAAAACTCATTACTTCCATTTCATTTGAAAACATTCCCAGAACAGAAAAAATAGAGCATAAAAAACAAACACTTACGAAAGAGGTTGGTATTTCTATGTTTGTTCATCAAGAAGAAATGTTTCTTTAGAATTTGTATGAACCTATGTCATGTTATATGGAAATTTCTAACAATCAAGATTTAAGTCTTAAGATGGATTGCAAGCTCAAAGGTGGAGATAATGACAAATCAATGTAGGTATTAGATTTATTTACACCAGAGTTTTTTCTTCAGCCAATACTATCTTCTGATTCAGGAGGTTTTTACTTCCATCCCTCTCAACAGATCTATCAACCTCTTGATGGAAATTGATAGGGTGAATCACATGAAAACCATAATACAGTTGAAGAAGTGAGATATAGTTTGGGCCTTCTGCATGTGTTGGAAGATCTATTTGCCATTTTTCTAGAAACAATAAACAATCATAATATTGTTGAAAACCTATAAATCAAATTCATATCTAACTTCCCAAAGGAGTTGTTGGTGAGAATATTTTGGAACAAGTATGTCTAGAGGAACATAACATTAGATAAGATGATTGCATGGTTACATTGGCATTATGATTTCATCTAATTGGAAGCTCATTTCAACTATTAGGGTAGGTAGGTGTGAATAATCTTGATGATCAAGAATTTTCAAGTTTGGATCCTGAATAAAGTATTCAATTATATTTTAGCAGTATATCCAAAGTTTAGTCTCTAGGTTAGAGCATGACACACACCTATTATGAGACACCCTCCAATGGATGAGGCACGCGATCTACTGTTCTTTCCTACCTCACAAGAAGGATAACATCCCCAATTGGAGCCCATGCTATCACTGTAAAAATTTTCATATGGAGTCCCAGCCTCAGGAATTAGCAGGAGGCTATGTCGGTATGGAGGAGAGATAGATTAGTGGACAAGGCCATATCTAGCGGATGTGGATAAATATAGAAGAAAGGAAAAGTCAATAATACCCAATGGGTCATGGATTGTGGGAGCTATTGATCGATGGTCGTAGGACATATTGAGTGGAAAAATAGTGTGTCAGTTAATCTCTTGGAAGTAGGTCAATAAAAATACCACAATTTCATTTCAAGGGCACATGACACCACCAGATACATATGGGGGGGGAAAGAATGTAAGTTTGAAACCACCCAAGTCCACCCTGATGTCATGTGTCAGAAAATTATTAGATATATATCACATCCAAGGATCACATGTGAAAAAGGAAAGTTGATGGCTCATCAAATCACCTTAGGAAAATTGTTCATGTACTTTTCATCCATGTGGCGTCGACTAAGTGCTACCATAAAATTGATTTGAAGGCTTATCATTTGAAATTGATAATCCAAGCTTGATAATCCATAGTCCTTTCTAGTACTTTCGTTAGTAACCTATAATTGTCACTCAATAATGCTTGTCATTCAAAACATGGATGACATTACTTTGTTTTGGGTGATTAACATTTCATTCCTGAATGGGGTCCTCACAAACTGAATCATCTTTCTAATTCCTTTACATATAAGGGAGATAAGCTTGTGATTTCTAGAAAACTAGAGAGAATGAATAAGACATACCAAGGGGCCTCCATTGTATTAGGATATTCAAATAATATGACAAATTTATTAGTCAAAAAGAAAGAAAATCTTGTTGCACGAATACTGGCATTGAAATGTCACACGAAGATTCCAGAGGAGTCACGAACAGATAAAGAGGTCATATTAAATCCCATCATGAAGGATTTAATCATCAATGGATACACATATGAGAATCACATGTGTTATTTCAAGAGGGAAATGAGCAAGAGACAAAAGACAGAGGTTAAAGCTGAAGTGGTTACAAGCATTGGAGAAAAACAACCTACTTGGCTTGACACTTTGAAAGAAGAAATTGCTAATCTGAAATAAATTTCAAGCTAAATTAGGTATGTTTTAGAAAATTTTGTAACGATATAGACATGTGGCATTCAAAGATAAAATCTCAAATATGTCAGTTTTGGTTATAACATCCCCTAGCAAATAGGAGTACAGTATTGTATGTTACTCCTTCTTTGTAACAAATGTCTATTTTTGGTATTATGGGGAAGATGATTCATTTAGAGCCACGGATGTAATTTATCTATATATATTATTAAAAGATAAATGAAAAGGAGGATTAACTGGAGGGGGGCGTTCCCTTGTAGTAGAAGGACTTTTGTAACTTTCTAAATCTTGATTGAATATATCTACAGAAGATTTTTCTGAAGTCTCTATGAAAATATTCTAATGGTGGTGATATGAGTGTTGTCTTCTTTCTTTGTATGTATTTCCTATGATTATTCAATTCCATTATCATTTTCCTTTGTTTAAATTAGAGAGTTACAAAGCTTAGAATTCGTCTTATGATGCTCTCATCTTAAGCAATTTAAATTGTGTATATCTCTTAGCTAATTCAAAATTCATTTCAACAATGCCCTGATATAGTTATGTGTTCTCTCTTTCCTCCTACACCTTTCTTAAATACAATTTACTACTCAAATTCATTGCCTCATATAGACTTTATCCTCTAGAGAGTTCATTCGACCAGTCATTGTTTTCATTCACTTTCAGAATTTTGACTCCATAGCCATGAGTGTCCTTCTCCTTCCTAGTCAGTGAATTTATAAAAAAAAACCAAAACAAACTAAATCAAGCCACTGATTACCCAAGAAATATCAAGTGACACAAAGAGTCCTCTTTGAGCTGAGCAGGGTAGCACCCAACTCTAAAGTAGGTTGAAATAGTTACCTATGTGGTTTTTCTATCAGCCAAACAAAATTTACAGAGTTCTAACACCATGTAGCATTAAATTTATTTAATGACAACTATGCATGGATTTTATTTATTTATATTTCATAATTGTTGAAGGGAAATTTAGGTAATAATTTACCTAGCTAGATTTTATTATATAAAATTACACTGTTGCATAATTTGAATGCATTAATGGAAATAAAATACCACTAGGTGTGGTAAAGGCTGGACGCCTATAATAATTATAAAATATGCTTGGATTTTGAATGGATAGATGATATGTAATAGAATATTATATATTTTTTGGTTATGAGCTAATAACCAAAGAAATAAAGGGTATGATATTGTGTTGAGTACTCAACACACCCTAAAAATTCTATTTCCATTTCTACTTTTTGGGTACCACTTGATCCTTTGCACTGTTTGTTTCCACTTCAGTATGAAAGTACTGCATGTGTTTATCTTTTATGTTTTTGTGTTTGAATAGTTTAAAATCATCTTGAATGTATAAATAATTGTATTAACTTTAAAATGGACTTAACAACTACTTAATAAATCGACAGTCTAAAGTTTCCCCCAACACTCTTAGAAAATTCAGCATCGGAAAATATTGAAAGTGACAATTAAAATCGCTTGAGAAGTTCAAAATAGCCTAGCACAAAATTTCACTGGTGTCGGCCGAAAGAGGTTTTTCATCTCCATGAATAAACTCCACTAAGGATATCACCAAAGACTAATCCATTCGACTTCAACAGAAAAATGAAAGAGTAAGAGTCGTGCGAGTAAAGGAATAATATCACCAATCGATGACCCCTGAAACGATTTTGGCATTGGGAAATTATGAATATGATAACCTGCCAAGAAGATACGCACCTAAAATTTCCACGATCGTCGATCCCCGATAGCTTCGACATCGGAAGTGTTTAACGTGAGTATATCAATGGAGATATACACAAGCATAGTAGTTGATCCCCGATCTATACACTATAGAGACGCGGCGTGACGAGACTTTTTATCCCTTAGATATGTTAGGTATGACACATTTAAAATGTTATTTGATTCATGAATCGTGCATTAGTTTCCATCTCATGTGAAAATCAAAAGGGACTGTTTAATCCTACTGCTACAATGCATGTCCCTCGACTCCTCTGTTGTCAACAAATTAGAATTTATTTGCAGAGATGTGATGGTAGTTTATTTTGAATTACATTAATTATTCATATTCACTGATTGATATGACTAATAGGATCTCTCCCGTTATATTCTTTTAAGTCATTATGTATGATCCTATTCTATACAACAAGGAGTTCATAACACATAGAAGAGCAAAGCTAAAAATTTGGAGAAGGTTTCCAAGGTTTACTGAGTATTAAACAATAATATTATAAATTATTATAGGTATGTATCGGATTATGCTATTTTTTCTTCTTCATTTTATATCTTTCCACCCAACGCTACTTTGTACACATGTTTAAAAGACCATTTTAATTGTAGGAATAATGCCCCAAAGAAACCCACCACCAGGAAATCCCCAAGAGTGCCAAATTTACAAGAACCATAAGCGAGAGAGGGCTCCTCCTCAGCAGTTGCAAGGCAATTATAGTTCTCTCCAAAACCAGTACCTATCATTAAGACGGCCACGACGAAGGTCTTCGTCCATCCCCCAGCCTTCGGAGACACAAAGGTGATAATTCAGACTAAAAAACATGCCCTCACTTGGAAGAATTGTTTAAGAAAATCAAGAAGGAAGAACCCCTCGAGTATACCCCACACAATGATCCAGATACTGGAAGACTCGATGATGATGTCCTCCCAAATATCCGTAGGGAATATATGCACATGGTGGCAAGCCAGACTCTGGTGTTTCCTTGACCACACTGATGCACAAAAGTATTTGATTAATGATGATAACGGTGAGTGCGTCGGGGTTTTGTTGCCATCAGAGGTTCATAGTTACTACAAGCTCAGGGATCTGGTTGAAAAGGTGAATATTGATTTCATTGTAAGTTTCTATGTAGCACATGACACAAGCATAATCATGGTGTCGTGGTGGAGGGAAGACAAAAAATTCATGAACCGGACTTCTGACTGGTATCTGATGGCCAATATAAAGGAACCATCCATATACCTGATGGCACTTCTCTGTAAGTTGCATGGGGAGAAAGATTGCTCCTAGTTTTTAGAGGCTTAGATGCCTATAGCTTATATAGTAGCCATTTTAGGCATGAGCTTCAATTGGGGTGCCATCATCTCCAAACAACTAAGCACTTGCATACGAAAATCCCAAGCGTCGAATGAGGGATAAACCCTCTTCTTATACATGACATGGTATCTGTTGGACATCATCTGCGCCAAGAACATTTTCTTTGGAATGAACCTAAATTGGAAGTCCTTTGAGCTCCCAGTCCATGTATACTTCAGCATATTATGAGAAAATAGGTACAACAAATCCTATTCTCTTATTTGTGACCAGTTTATTGCACACATTTATTATTTCTTGTTCAATAAAGAGTGCCCAATGATGTCGGATGAAGAAAAAAAGGTTATATCAAAAGTAGGTCAGTGGTATCTAGATGAGGGAAAGACTTACATTAGGGTTTTCAGTGCCATAGGGGCACCCCATTTGTTACCCATATATGTCCCTGATTGACTAGTGTTAGGCGAAATTTTCTATCAGACCAATCTGCAAGGTTATGATGCTACTTCAATAAAGGACAAGAAGCAGGCATTCATACCTTATAGGTTTCATATCGGATTCTACATGGTCAAAGACACCACACATGGTAAGCAAGAAGGGCTAAGTCAATTGGAATTCTGATTCCAAATTGATTGTTTTCGTAAGAACGATGGCAAAGGTTTGGTCCTAAAACATGCATCACAGGTATCATCCTATTGGTCATATGCCCATGACCAGTTTGAAGATGAAATATTCATTGAAAACCCTCAAAACTGAAATGAGGTGGTAGAAAGGATGTATGAACCTAGAACAACTTAGTTTAAGGCCATGATTTGGGAGGAGCAAGTGACATCCTTGGAGAAAACAACTCAAGAAATTCTCAGGACCCGAGAAGGGCCGATTGCGTCGAAACCAGGAAAAGCGATTGGTGACCCCCAAGAAGCCACCAGAGTGACAAAAGTTTATCATGAATACCTAGTACAAATTAGGGATTCCTTTGAGGTTCAAGTTGAATAGGGGATGGGGGAACTTATGTGGCAGTAGGTCCAGTTGCTAGTGGAGTAGATGCAGGATAAGATTGACCTCATCATAACACCTAGGCTTCCAACTGATATCCAAGAATAAGGTCCGACTGAACCAGGCGACCCCAATTTCATAAACCTTGGTAACATCAATGGGCCATATGGCCCAGAATCCATGGCATCACTGGAAAGACCGTCAGTAGGTGGGACAACTTGACCAGAGAGAAGCAAACTTTTGGTAGGAAAATGCACTCCTAATCCTTTGAGAATGTTTATAAATATATATAGTGATGATGAGATCCCGGAGGCATCTCACGACACCTCTGTGCGTGTCGAAGAGGAAAAATCTCATGAGAATATTTATTGTCTGGAGCCCAAAATTCAAAAAAACGAGGTCCCATAAAAGGAAACAGAAGCTGAAAGTGGTCTCGAAACAAAGGGACCCAATACATCGGAGACCGAAGCATATTTGAAGGACAATCCCAAACTGTAGGTGACAAAGAAATAATCCCCGCAAAAGGAAATCAGTGGTTCTGCAGCCAATGAGCAAGTAAGTAATGATTATATACCTAACATCTTTATTCTTGCCAATACTCAAATCCATGACGAGTGACAAGTAGAGGCTGAGCCTATGAGGAACAATGAGAAAGTTCGAGAGCCAAATCTTGAACAAGTGTACACAAATGGAAGCCTGGGAAACATGCTCACATGGGGTGATTAGCATATACCAGAGCCAATAGATGAGGTAACAAATATCTATGTGATCTCTTATGATCAAAATATAAAGGTCATTGTTCAAAGGACTCCAAAGAAAATAAGGATCATGTTGGATCACTCCATATTCGTTACTATAGAGGAGAACTTGATCAACAAAGTAGACACCGAGACGTCTGAACTTATCGAGGTGGGAAATACACTCTTGAATGCCACCCTAGATAGAGACAAGAGAGAAGAAAATGAACGAGCCATCGGCCTGAAGGAGCTCGAACACTTATGTCATTTAGATGAATACTATAAAGGTGCCATGCAAATCGTTGTGTACCTGAAAATTGAGTTCGAAGAAGTTTACAATGAATTTAAGAAAGAAAGACACTTGTTAACTACAAAAATAGTTGAGATCTAGGAAGCTACTCTCATGGAACTGGCTACATGCAAGGATATGGATGGATGGTATGAAAGGGCACAACAAGTGGTAGAAAGACTTGAGTACATTGAAGTAGTCTAGAAGGGCCGAGACAAGGAAGAACATGGCATTCAGATGGTGGGAAAAAGTATTCTTGATCACATGAAGAGGTCAGCTGACTACTGGGATAAGATGTCTCGGTACCCACACCGGTAATTCCAAGAGAAGTGGATCAGATGGAAGAAGCAATGGGATATAATTAATAAATTAATGAAAGATATCATACTCCCCACGTTTGGTATCTCTGACAACTTCATCGACTTGAGTGACATAGTTGAGTAGCATGCCAAACAAGATTTGCTATAGGTCGAAGAACTCACAAATATGACTGATGTAAGAGCAGAGAAAGTGTAACGATTTGTAGAACATCCAATCAGATCCTAAAACATGCTACAACAATTGAAATCCAGTCTATTAAATTGGTAGGCGCATGTAATGGACATCAGAGGGATATATGAGGCTCCGATGGAACAACACAGTTTTCTATGGGCCCAAACTTGTGATGAACTATTTATCAATTGGTCCAAATATGAGAGAAATCACCCTTTTCAAGAGATATCTCGGTTTGAATGTTAAAGAAACTGTTAGAAGATGACACCACATGGCGATTTTTGTTTTTCTTAAACTACACTTAGCCGTTAATTTTAGTTAAACTTCATATTATAAATAAAGACATCGACCAATTAGTGAAAGGTCCATGGTTTTTGTAAGAACTCTTTATTTTTGGTTGTTAAGAATTATTTTGAAGCTGCTATGAATCAAGAAGTCCTTTTGGACCAAAGAAAATCTATTTTCATCAAATGCATGTGATTGGACTTAGAGAAGAACTGCTTTTTATCATGTTTCATGAATGATGCAGTAATGAGTAAGAGAAATTAATTCTATTGTCAATTTATCTAGTGAAATGTTTTTATGTTCTTTTCTTTAATGATGAAGATGAATCATTGTGTTATTATGTGATGAATGGTTATGGTAGATGAATTATTTTTATTTCCATTATCTTATTACATATGTTCTTTCTTTCTAATAATTAGTTTCTCAGACAATAATTGGATGCTCATATGGTTGATGTATTATTACTAGGCCTGTGGTATATAATCATTTTATGTATGTTTGAGCAGCAAGTTATCCCAAGATTAGCCTCTTCCCCAGTAATTAAAACTTAATCATGTTTGTTTTCAAGTTGGTTTATACTGTCTTGGATCTCTCATACCCGTCCCACCCAAGAGAAAATACAGAAGATAATAGTCATAACTAAAGGAAGAGTCTTCACAAGAAAACTCAAAGCCCTTTGATAATTTGTTCGGATCGCAAGATCTAGAGAACTATTCCATATTTAAACACTGCAGAGTCTGATTGGGCCTCGATGGTGTGTTTGGTTCCTACTATTGAATCAAGCAATTTAAGACCCATCAACATAATTGGTGCTAGAAGGAGGGCCTGAGAATGAATGGCTGAATATATATTTTATATAGAATTTGAAACAACCTACAGATTCATAACAACCCACATGCATGGCTAGTCATTCACAAGACAACCCACACACATTGAGTACTCTTGAAGTGGGTAAGTCACCCCAACCCGAGGAAGAACAATTATTCCCATAAATACCTTACGCTCTTCCTCACAAGTAATTAAATCAGTTTAGAAGACTCGCAAGAGCCTAAACCCAAGAGATCGGTGTGTTTCCCTTAGCTCTGATACTTCCTCGAAGAAAACAAATAAGTAGACTAGTGGTCAATACACTAGACGAAGTTTTCATACACACGGTAGAAGACTGTTGACGGGCGAAACAGTCCATCCGTCAACTGGAAGAGTGGAACCAGTCAGGGGTTGTCTAAATAACCCAAGCCGTTTGGTATGGACCACCCTGACGAGTTTAACGGCTCTATTGGCTGCTCTAAGGTCTCGTAAGGAAACCAAAGAGAAAGTTGATCTAAGTTAAGTGATCTAAACTAAGGAAACTAGAAACTAATAAAACAAACTAAAAATAAACAAACTAACTAAATGAAGAAATTAGACTAAATTAGAGGAAACTAG
>ML780784.1:641284-654207 GCA_009831015.1 Picea engelmannii
AGTAGGGGACATAGGGTAAAAAGAAAAAAGGAATCAACAATTAAGGACTTACTAAAATGAACTAAATTTAGCAACTTCATTTTAGGGAAAGTTATTAAAAGCATGTAAGGGGATCTAGGAACACCTAGGAGTAATTTTAAGAGTGAATCTAGGTGGGTGAGGGAAATGAGTCTTTTAGTATTTTTAAAGAAAATAATTTTGGAGAAACTTGGAGGATGAGTGACACTTGTACGACATAGAATTTTAGGGGATTTTTCATTAAAAATTAATTAATAGTGATTTAGGGAAGGTAGGTGGGTCTCAAATTGCTATAAAGGAAGGGGAAGATGAGGACGAAGGGGATGAACAGTTAGTGTAGCGTTACGCTACCAGATTGTGGCTTGATTGTTTGCTTGTGAGGAGTTGGGAATTTCTCAGCTGTATTGGAGTGGTAGCTCAGCCTTTGAGGCAAGCTAAGAATCTAGTCTTATATTTGGATCTTGTGTGGCCCCTTTGCAGCTCGGGGGGCTAAGTGGGAAGCAGAGTACCTCCAGTGATTGCCTGGGAGGTACCGGTGAGGTCTCTACAGTTGGCGAGTGGGAGCAGCACAGAGCAGTAGCACGGGACAACGTCTTTGAGTTATTTGTCGCCAGTCCCAGGTACGCAGTGCATTGCTTAAAACAAAAAGAAAAATGTTTGAGTTGCATATGATTTTTGAGATGATTGATTGATGAATTAAATTAGGATAATTTCATTCCCTTTGTTATTTTCTACATTTCCTGTTATTGTCAATTACGATGCAACCCTTCACGGTGTTGTTGTTTGTCTCTACGTCGTCTGTTTAAAAAAATTGATATTTATATTGCAATAAGGGTTTATCTCAGCATTCGAATGTTAAAAATTTTCTCAATGTTGGGTGTTTATCCCAGCGATTGATGGTTAAAACTTTTGCGTTGATATTGTCTCAGCATTTGATAAAAGAAATTTCGTTGCGTTCTGTTGTTAACTTTGCGTTTTAAGGTTAGATTTGATCTCTGCATTTTGCGTTCTGCCTTTAAACCATGCGATTGATCATATCTATTTCATTGGCCGAATTGATCTTTGCATTCTGTTCTGCCATTTAACCCTGTGAATTGATCTTATTTTAATTTGACGAATTTATCTCTGCATTTCTTTGGGTTGTAAGTCGATGCGTTTGGTGGAGGATACAACCACCTCTTCGAGCCACTTCCTTCTGTTTTCATGACGAGTTCCTGGGCGAATTGGGGGAAAGGACCCACGCGGATCTCGCGCACCATTCTCTGGCCCTTTGTGTTCTAAATCTGCTGGAGTAAACCCACGTCTTTCGACCACAAATCTCTGTTGTTCTGTGTTGTATATCTAGGCATCCTGGGGAGGATACACACCACCTTTAGAACCGCTGCCATGGTGTTTTACCCTTTTATTTTTAATTTGATTATTCCTCCAAAACCGTGTTGTCACTGGTGCATTTTATCCTACCCTTTTAAATCTTTTTTATTGCTTTTCCTACAATCTGTGCTCTGTGGGTCTCTTATCCTACTGTTTGCATTGACGGTGGTCAGATTTAGTTAATGCAAAACCAAGGCGTGCATGATTCGGTCTGGTTGGCCTGAGGGGTGGCTTTTTTGTTTGGAGTTAGCATGGATATTTCCGATTTAGATAAGATTCACCTGAGAGTATTAAAACGCATCCTTCCACCATATTTGTTTAAGCTACAAATACTATTCATGGTTGGAATATAGATATCCTTTATTATAAAAATTTATAGAATTCTTATATGGTCCAGACAACTTGAGAAAAATGGGTAATCTATGTTTTACATACTTATTTTTATCACTATTGGATTATATTGTACTTTATTACTATTCTTGTTTACATTGATAGTTCATATATAGAGATATAATAGAACTACTATAATGAGACACGGTTGTGACATTGGGTAGTAATGTTCCTGATTTACATTGTCTTTCCTTAAATATGATGTTGTTTAAAGTTATGAGGTCATCCTTAACTACCCTTAAACGTTGTCCTGTTTTAAACATTTGATATTATTATATGTGTGTCATTTTAACTATGATTCTACAGTGTCATTTTTAAATAGGATGATATTTATCATTATGAGGTCATCTTTAAATGCTATTACCTTTAAAAAACATTGTCATGTTAAACATTGATATTATTATATCTGTGTCACTTTAACTATGATGTTACAGTGTCATTTTTAAATAGGATGATATTTATCATTATGAGGTCATCTTTAAATGCTATTAACTTTAAAAAACATTGTCATGTTAAACATCGATATTATTATATGTGTGCCATTTTAACTATGATGTTACCATGTCATTTTGAAAAAGGATGATATTTATCATTATGAGGTCATCTTTAAATGCTATTACCTTTAAAACATTGTCATGTTAAACATTGATATTATTATATGTGTGTCATTTTAACTAGGATGTTACCATGTCATTTTGAGAAAGGAGGATATTTATCATTATGAGGTCATCCTTAAATGATATTACCTTTAAACATTGTCATGTTTAAACATTGTATTTTATATGTTGTCATTTTGATTATGATGTTACCTTTTTACTTTTAGTTACAAATATGATGTTAGTCTTGTATATTTACAATAGGGTAAGGGTTTTTTCCTTTAGTGGAAAGTTTACTAACATTTTACTGTTTGAACAATGTAAATGTAATACCCTCGCCTTGGAAAAATGTTATGTAGTCTTGATAATTCAGGAACGTAAGGACGTTGTCATTTGTTTACATTTATGTGGTAGTATAATGAAATATGGAGGTTAATTCATTATAATGACATTAAATTCTTTTATACTTTCAACACAAGGGTTAAGTCCCTTAAACTAAGGGAAATAATTCATTTCGATTTACCTTATAACTAATGTACTCGTGGCTTAATAAATCAAATGGAGAATTTGTCTAGTAATCAATCACGGACGAGTCATAGACATTGCCTTGTCATTAATTTTAATGGTCGTCGTCTGAGTCGTGGTATTGCGCCTTCTGTAGAAGACGTGGTTGCTCTTTCGTCCATTGTTGCGCTGAGTTGTAATAATTTGTCGATTGGACTGCTTGTGTTGGGCGGGATATAGACACCTTCAATAGCCTTAGCATATATGTCTGTGTGTATTTTATGTGTAAGGAATCCAGTGTCATATCAAGAGTCTCGGGCCCTTTAAAGGCAGGGCTTCCACTCTTGCGACACACTTGACAGAGATTACTAGTTTCTACCTGAGCAATCGGCCAGGAGCCTATCTGACCTCCTCTCTCTCTGAAGTAGAGGACTAAGATTAAACGCCCTTCTTTTCTGTGCAGAAATACTAAAATCTACTGATGGATTCTTCCATCTGTGACTGTACTGTACTTAAAACCTGTTGTCATTTTCTTCTTACAGCTGCTAGTTGTATGCCTTATGTCTAGGGGCATTTATTTCTTGTTTTCACTGTGATATGTCGTGTGTCGTCTTGTTGTGTTCGTATTGCTTACGTCTTGTTTGTAGTCAGGTTACTAGTTTCTGCCTGAGCAGTCGGCCAGGAACCTATCTGACCTTCTCTCTTTTCGGAGCAGAGGACTAAGATTAAACGCCCTGCTTTCCTGTGCAAAAATAGTAAACTCTATTGTTGGATTCTTCCCTCTGTGTTCTTATTGTGCATAACCCAGTGTGTCGTTAAATGTTTGCGTTGTGCGCCTTATGCCTATGGTTGTATATTATTTGCAGTTACTCGTTGTGTTCCTTCAGTCTTCTTGTGATGAACATCGTGTTTGTGTCTTGTTGGTTGTCAAGTGGCGACGTAGAGTCAAGTGTGTTTGTTACTTCTACACGTGCGCACACACCTTAAACAAAAAAAATTGCACCTGTCATTACAGTGGTTGTCGTAACGAGGAGGTCGCTACATATCATAAGATGTAATGCAAAATATCTATAATCCGAAACCAATACAAAAAATGGGATGAAAGAAAATTCTAAAGAAAGAAAAAAACAAACAAATATAGAGGATAAAGGTAGGGATTTGAAAAGACATTCCACCCATTAAAAATACAAAAATGAGTTCTTGAATTAATATTTATATTATCATCACATAGTCTACATAATATTTTCAAGACTCTCGTGTTTAGATCTCATAGTCTACATGATATTTTCAAGATTTGAGTGTTTAGATTAAAAATATAGTTAGCTTCAAGCAATCCACATTCAAATTCTACATGCAAAGTTTAAATTGAAATTTTATTATCTTCCAATTGTCAAAATTAAGATTCAACCTCCTATTCCATTTTCACGTTAAGATTGAAGAATACTCTTATTTTCAAACATTCCAAATTAAAATTCTAGTTTAGAAGGGAAATAATATGATCACAGAAAAGTGTTATCACCCACCAAAAGGAAAAGTTACCAAGTTTGAATTCAAATATAATACAATATGAAAAAAAAATATTATACAACCAAAGTTTCTCTTATGGCTAATCAAACCATTGGGTGGATCTATCACCTACCTTGGGGCAAGAAATCCTTGAGCATCCAACCCACCCTACTTATTTTGGATTTTGGGCTATCTCTTGTGGGAGAGACAGACCTCTCTCCATCTCTAAATTCACTTAAGGGATGGTGGGGTATTTGGATCTACTTATAACAAAAACTACCAGCTAGAGCGATGTGTATAGTTTCAGAGTTGTTTTGTTTTAGCTCGTGACATCACAAAAGGCTCAAATGTATGTGGATTTTTTCGATCTTTATTTTGAAATGTATATGAAACTTTTTTTTCCTTATGTCAAAGTATGTTACTTATTAAACAAATCATTTTCAGTGTATTTAATATCAGATATTGTGAATATTCTTTTACTTACATATTGTGAATATTCTTTCACTTGAAACTCTTTAATATTTTGTTTAATATTTGTTGTTTATATGATATTTCAAAAAAAATAATGATATATTAATATTTTATTAAATATTTATTATTTATACGATCTTAAAAAAAATATAATTATATATTTAAAATTATGTGTAGGAAAAATAACAAAATTCCATAAAAACTTATACAATAAGTTTGTAAAATATTATGAATTTCAAAATTTTAAAGTAAACACTTTATAAAATATTATTAATATGACAAATTAAATTATCATTATATTTTATATTTCACTTTATCTTAATGTTTGCTTCAATTAAGCTATTGCATAAATATTTATTTTTATAATTATAATTTAATATATCTGATTGAACTAGGCAATCTAAATTATATTAAATTTTATATTGCATTTTACTTAGATTGGATTAGGTTATGCAGCCTGAGTGGGCCTAACGGTTAAGAACATGTGTTTCCTCTTAAGAGGTCACAGTTTCAAATCCAGAGGAGGTAGGGTATTTATACTTTGGTAGACTTAGATTATTATTATTATTATTATTATATACATCTTTAATTTTATGATTATAAAATAATATATCTTGTTGACTTAAGCCAAATATATATAAAAAAAAAAGCAAAATGGGTTGAAGTTTTCATTGACATCCTTAATATGTAAAATTGACAAGTGTAAATTCTTTGTAATTGGGTAATCACCCAACACCATGTGCCTTTTTTCAAAATTTGGAAATTTGAATTTAAATTCTTAAAGGATAACAATTATACCGTTGGATAATGTCAGAATTATAAGTTCAATGGTTAGTTTCAAATTAGTATGACATTCTAACCATGTGCCTTTTTTCAAAATTTGGAAATTTGAATTTAAATTCTTAAAGGATAACAATTATACCGTTGGATAATGTCAGAATTATAAGTTCAATGGTTAGTTTCAAATTAGTATGACATTCTAACCGATAGTGAAATTCAACGATCTTCTTCTGTTTATCATTTTATCTGCTTTCTTTCTTTTCTTTTTGTTTTTCTTTTTTTGTTCTGGAAGTCAACTTAGTTCTTTTCTTTTCTTCTTTTTTTTTGGTTCTGGAAGTGGCCTTCACTCTTTGCTTTTATCTATCTGCTTTTTGGCGTTCTCAAAGTGGCCTTTGCTCTTTGCTTTTATTTATCTATTCACTCTCTCAGGGATTATTGGGAAGCACTATTTTCTTTGTGTGTTTGTGGGGTGGAGCATTCTGTTGTGTGTATGTCCGCATTCCTTGATCGTTCAGAAAGCAAGCTCACGGGACCTATTTCGAAGACTTTCATCCATCTCAAATGCCTACCCCTGCAGAACCTGATGAAAGCATGAGCCGAAGGGTTGTCTGATGAATCGTAGCCCTGCTGAAGCTAGGAACCCTTATGTTGTGGAACAAATCTCTGCTGGCACCCTCCTGTGAAGGCTAGACAGGAGTCAAAATCTCACATGGGGTAATAATTTCACCATGACGATCCCACTCGATCTTCGGTTTTGCCAAGCCTTTTTCAAACACATGAATCCTAGTGCTTTTGTTGGTAACGAATTGTATGATCGAACATGGGAATTGAATCTTTGATTATCTTTGCTCGGTTGAACGAGTAATGATCAAACATATAATGCATAGACACACTCAAAAGAAGCAGCCGATAACACTCCAACTCAACTCTCCAGTTTTCAGGTACATCTTTCTCCTGCTCTCTTTTCTCTAAAATGGCAATCCTGCAGGAACATTTAAGAATAGAATATTAAATTTATTTATTAAACTGAAAATACCAGATCATATGCATATAAAGTTAAATTGTTTGACTGTATTGTTTGAGGATGGACAATAGGTTGTAAGAGAGGTAGACGATAAATTTTTATTTTATAAGAATATAAATGTATAGATCATTGGTAGAGTTCTATTCAATATAAAACACATGTATTTTCTCGTTCAAATTACACAGGGAAAATCAACACTTCTACAGAATCCCCAATCTCAACGGCTTATGTAGTATGACAGGTTACATCTTATCTGACTAAAAAGGTTACAAAATATGT
Organism: Picea engelmannii; assembly: GCA_009831015.1. Taxonomy (NCBI): domain Eukaryota; kingdom Viridiplantae; phylum Streptophyta; class Pinopsida; order Pinales; family Pinaceae; genus Picea; species Picea engelmannii. Next base: position 648,224 of record ML780784.1, read on the forward strand.
AACTGAATCGTCTACGACAACTTCACAATTAATGATTTCATATCTAGTTTTCATATTTTCAACTTATTTAACTGAAGCTATATACAATAGTATGATGACTAGCCAACGTTTTGGTTTTTTGAACACAATTATATTTTTCTGCCATGCTAATATCCCACTTCCAGCTCATTTCTTTTGCTTCTTGGGATTCGATCTAATGACTTCTCTGGTTTCTTGTTTTTCTTTATTTTTATTTTTTACGTTTTACCATGGACTATTTTGTAGAGCTTTATAACCTCCAAACTAAAAATTGTAAGGAGAAGAATATGGCCTTGGTCAATGGATTTATTGTATCGTTTTTAGTTTTTAATACGTTTTTTAATAAAAGATCATAAATCTATAAATTGCCTGCACTAATCACCCAGCATATTTTATTGAACTTGAGTTGAGTTGCAATGTAGGTAGTCTGTATCTATGGTTGCTCTTTATGGCTGTTCTTTTCCCAAGATAATCATTATGCAGCTGCAGAACTTGTCAGGAACTATAATTTGAAAACGCATGAAAATCAAAACTGAAAAAACATGATTAGCTATAAGGGACGGAGGGAAACTTTTTATTTGTAATATTTGAAATAGAAACTGAAAAAGCATGATAATGAACTCATAAACGCAAATGCAGGGATAAACTGAATGTTTGGGAATTTGTTAAAATCAAAAGTGAACAAGCATGATCAGGGGAAAATCATAATAAGTTCAAAGGATAAGCTCTAACCTGATTTTTTTTTATGTAACCAATTGTTTGTTGGTTTCTCATTAGTTAGTTTAATCTGTCGGGCACATCTCTGCTAACAAAATTTAGGGTACTTTATTATTCTGACGGGATTATTTGTCTTTTATGCTTAATGGTATTGACTTTGAGACTTTATATACCCATTAAGTATTAATTTTTTCTTTTTAACTTAACATCTACAATTAGTAAATAAATTCAATTTCAAACAGTAAAATATAAGCATAATAGAAATCTAAATGTCTATTTTAATTGTTTTGTGTTTTGTTTTTTTTTTAATATTTTTTTGTTTAATTCTATTTGAATTTTTTTTTTAAATTATTGAATTTATAAATTTTAATAGTTAATTTTGTATAATCCAAATGTTTCAACTATTTTTAAAAATTTAGAAATATAATTTAACTAACAGAAAATTGTGATTTAGTACAAATTTATAGAACAAAATTACAACTAAAAACCAAAATATAAAACAAATAGACAAAGGTTAATTAAATTTTTAAGACAAAAAATTATATAATTTTTATATTATAATTTTATTTAAGTATTTATTTGTGTTTATTGTTCATTTTCATTGAATTAATTAAGTAAATAGAAAATTTGTATATAGTTCATTTAATTAATTAAGTAAATAGAAAATTTGTATAGAGTTTATTTAATTAATTAACTAAATAGAAAATTTGTATATAATTCTATGTGTACATTTAATATTTTATTGTGTTTTGTTTCAAGTTAAAATATTTATTATTTGTTATTTTTCATTGTAGATCAAAACTATATTTTTTATTTTATTGTGTTTTGTTTTAACTTAAAATATTTATTATTTGTTATTTTTCATTGTAGATAAAAATGATATTTTTTAAATTTTTTATAAATTCATTATTTATGTTAGTTATTTTATATGTGGTATATATTTTTTTTTAAGTGTGTGATGTAAATTTATTATTTTTTTTTTGTTTGTTAATTTGTGCAGGACCTCCGATTAACCTGTGGCTTGAGAAACTGCGACTCAGGGGCATCTAAGCCGACAAAATCACCCGGGGCATCTAAGCCGTCAAAATCACCAGGGGATCGCACCCGGCCTGAGCCACACCAACCCTTAACATGGCTGGATTTTTTGTCCCCGCAAGTTTCGAACCGGTGACTTTAACATCACAGAGTGGCTTAACAACACACTCCGTCAACGATTGTCCTACACCTCAGGGATGATGTAAATTTATTATATGTTTGTTGTGATTTTGTTAATTTATTTGAATTGCTTTGTATTTTCTATTAAAACTATGTAATTGTTACTTTAATTAACATAATGGATCCATGATTTTGTATTCCATATTCAAAAATGGATTTGAGTAAGTTGTATATTGTTATATTATAAATTTGTTCAAACAATTATTTTTATTTTATGCAAGGAGGTATTATGCGAGGCTTGGGCATTGGGTTATATAAAGGCTTAGGCTTAGGTTTAGGATTATTATTAGGGATTTACACTTAAGGTTCAACTACCATAGGGTAACCTAGTCTATCTAGGTTAGGCTAGATCAATCTATGTAGGTTAGGGTAAAGTAGGCTACACTAGGTTAAGGTGATATGGGCTAGGTTAGGTCGTCATAGCCTAGTAGGTTATTGTAGGGTATGTTATCTTAGGCTAAGTCAGGGTAGGCTAAGCTAGGATAGGTTAGGGAAATCTAAGCTAGGATAGGTTAGGTGAGGTTAAGATATGATAGGCTAGGGAAGGTTAGTTTAAGGTAGGATAAGTTAGTGTAATGTACCTCAAAAATCACCATCAATTTTTTTTTTTATTTGTACATTTATCCTTGAAAATTTTTGAGATCTCAAGAAAGTAAGTGTTTTGTTAGAAGGCTTGAGTCTGAAGGTTTGTTAGAGTCCCTATTGTCATCGAATACCCTTACAATTCAACTTAAGTTTTCCAATCGACGATATAATGAGAATTTACTTATCACTTCAATGTTTAATTAAGATCCTGAAATTTATAATTACTCTCTTATCTGCTAGTACCTATAACACTACCCCAGTCTTAACAATACAAGCAACTTTGGGGTTTTTATGACCAAAACCCTACATAAAGAAAAAATACTACCCTATGTCTAAAATACAATCGTCTAGTAATACGATCTGTTACTCTCATACCTCTATCCAGGATGAAGAATTCTCCCAATGTTTTTTTACCACTCCATTTATTACATTGTTAGGGTTGTTCCCATAACAGTAAGTTTCTTCTAAGTTCCTACAGCTTGTGAAGAAACAGAGGTCAAATGGGTTTCGGTGATCAAAAGTGTCGAAGAAAACAAAGGACCCTATTGTTTGTCGAAATCCGAAATATAGAACGACTATGGGCCAATGTTTTGGGATTTCAAGATCCAGGGTTTCACGAATACAAGAGTCGGACATCAACATACAACATTTCCTAAAATTGCGAAAGATGATTAATACTTCAGAAATTCTGAGTTTGGGATTTCGCGCATGCAAGTGCCCAAACAAGCACATATACAAACCTCTGAAATGCGAAAAATGAAAGATGGGTCCTGCACTTCGAGATTTTGGGATTCGGAACTTCGCGAGTCCGAGTGTTCAAACATTGACATACACAAAATTTCTGAAAAGTGAGAAAGGGAAAGGTGAGATCAACATTTTTGGATTTTGGGGTTCGGGGTTTCGTCGTTTTCGTAGCCAAACATCCAACATACCACAATTCTTGAATTTGCAAAAAGAAAGGCACTAACATTTCAGGATTTTGGGGTTCGCGATTTCGAGGTTTCAAATGTCAAACAACAGAACACAACAATTCCCGAAATTGCGAAAGGAAAAGAACGTGGAACTAACATTTTAGGATTTCAAGATTCAGAATCCTGTGACTTCAAAAGACGAAACATCAACCACAAACAATTCCCAAAATTGTGAAGAGAAACAAACATGGAAACTTACATTTCAGAATTTCAGGATTTCAGGATTCGAAATCCCACAACCTCAAAAGACAAAACATCAACCACAAACAATTCCTGAAATTGCGAAGAGAAATGAATGTGGAAACTAACATTTTAGAATTTCAGGATTCAGGGTTTTGGGGTTTCAAATGTCAAACCAAAACACACAACAATTACTAAATTTTGAAAGGTGAAAGGGTGTGGAACCAACACTTTGGGATTTTGGGTTTTGGGGTTTTGAGGTTACAAAAGTCAAACCATAGCACACAACAATTCCCAAATTCAGAAAGGTGAAAGGGTGTGGAACCAACACTTCGGTATTTTGGGTTTCGGGGTTTCGGTGTTACAAAATTCAAACTTCAGCACACAACAACCCCTGAATTTCGAAAGGTAATAGGGTGTGGAACCAACACTTCGAGATTTTGGCTTCCGGGGTTTCAGGGTTACAAATGTCAAACCACAACACACAATAATCCCTGAATTCTGAAAGGTAAAAGGGTGTGGAACCAACACTTCAGGATTTCAGGTTTCGGGGTTTCGGGGTTTCAAACGTCAAACAACAACACACAACAATCCCCGAATTTCAAAAGCATAAAGACTTGAGAATTTTACATGCACAGAAGGATAAAAAAATGATAAAATTTTCTATATAAGGTAAATTCTATAATATTCCCTTATAGCCTCTTTTAATCAATGCATTAAACATCAAAAGTACTAGATTTGTGCATCTATGTAAATACATGATTAAAAATATCATTCCATCAGAGATTGGTCATTATAAATGATGTTCCGAGGGGTTTGAGTTTGATTTCCTGGGGATTTTTCTATAGAGGGATCTTCCTCATTGACATTAATCTAGTCCTTACTTACTTATAGAAATATAATTACAGATTTCCTTCACATATATTGTCCACAACCAAAAAAAATGGAAATCGTTACAGTTCTGATTTAATCGATACAATGCATCAGAAAAAAAAACCATTCAGGCAGAGAATGGACATCATTCTAGTTCAGATTTAATAGATACATAACATCGAAAATCATATCCATTCATAAATAGAGAGGGGAAAATTAACATATCTGAATCTCGTCCACGGGAAGACAAAGGGAATAGCCACGTTCCTCCCAACTGTAAAACAGGGCAGCCAAACTACTTGCCCGATTCACCCCCTAGCCTGACCATGAATCCATGAAGGCAAACTTGGAAACTCCTCCTTAGAAATTTCCTTCAATTCCAACAGTTATCCTCTTGCCTCACACTTAATTTGCAGTGTTCATAATACCAGGAGAGATCAAACATATTTCCTAGCATACTGGAAATGTCCTGCCTCCTCGCATATGTTATTTATCAATTTTCTTGCCCTGGTCTTTTTCCCTCCTTTGGGGATTTTCGCAACTCTCTTAATCCCTAATTTTTAGGGGTTGCCAGTCACCAAATCTCTAATTTTCCACTTCTCATAATCATCCTAGAGGCATCTTCCCCCACTCATGGAGTCATGGTCAGCTAATTTTAACATGGTTGTTCCATTTGTCTTGCAATTAATATAATATTATGTTGTGATACAAGTGTCATAGTCAAATAGTTAGTTGATTCCAACCAGATCTTCACCCAACAGTCACAATAATTAAATAAAATTATTAAATACGGAATTCGGAATTGCCATAAGTGGCAAAAATTTTCCAAATTTGAATTTGCCAAAAACGGAAATAAATTTCTGGCCTATTTCAAAATTAAAAATATTTTATTTTTGGGGGATGTCATAGTTAGGTTAGGGTAAGGTTAGGTTAGGATAGGCTAGGCTATATTAGGGCAAGGTTAGGATAGGCTAGGCTATATTAGGTAGTCTAAGTTAATATACACAAAGGTAGGTTAGGACAAGTTCAAGTGGGTGAGGCTATGCTAGGTTGAAGGTTAAGCCAAGTTATATTAGGTTAAACCAAACTAGTTTAGGGTAAGTTTAGGTAGTATACTTTAGGTTTGTTTTAGGTTACACTAGGTTAGTATAGACTTCGGAGAAAGTGAGGGATGAAGAGAGAGGAGCGGTCAGGAAGAGGAAGTGTCAGGTATGGGCACGGAGGGATGAAGATAGGGAGAGAATGTTGGCAAGGAGAAAGAGGGGGGTATATAGAAAGAGGGGAGTAGAGAGGGATATAGGGGAGAGAAAGGGATGGACATGGAGAGAGAGAGTGAGGGAGGGAAATAAAGAGGAATATATAGGATAGAGGTAGAGAGAGAGAGGGTGCAAGTATGTGTGTGTGAGAGAGAGAGAGAGGGAGGGA
>ML780784.1:714342-761648 GCA_009831015.1 Picea engelmannii
TATTTCAGCTTAAGTATAATCCAAAATAATTAATTAATAACTTGTAATCAATTTAAGGTTATATCATAATTAATGATAATTTAGCTAGTGTTTCAGATTATTTATGAAATTATTTACAGTAATAAGAAAAGGGTCATTACATTTCGGCACTACAATATTTTACGATTGTTGCTTCAACCCATCTGGTTAAATATTTTGTCACTGTAATGATGTACCTTGCTCCTGATCTTCTAGTTGGTGGGTTGATCGGTCCTACAAACTCTATTTTCCATTTTTCAAACACTTTAAGAGCTACTTGAGGTTTTAGGGGAATCTCATCCCTCCTTGATGGATTTCCTACCCTCTGACAGACATCAGAAGTCTGGAAATACTCCTTTTCATCTTTAGAAACTATTGGCCACCATAGTCCTACGTGTAGTATCTTCTTCACAATGGATTTTCCTACATAATGTCCTCCAACTATTCCTTCAAGTGATTTTGATAAGTTGGTAGGATGTTCATGTTCTATGACACATCTCCTTAGAATATTATCTACACCCAATTTATATAAATGTACTACAATAAGTTCGTAATTTGAAGCTCTAACCACTAACTTCTTCTTCTGCGCATTTTTGTATTCCTTTGGAGAAAATCATGTACTCAAAAATTCAATGATATAATAACAATATTCATCACCAATATGCAGTGAAAAGAGTTGTGTACCAATAAATTTTCCTCCAAGTTTCTTGGCTCCTCTCCATTAGGTATCCTAGACATATGATTTGGCCTTGCATTCAATCTTCTAGGTTTCACAACTACTTCAAAATCAAACTCTTAAAATAACAACAACCATATACATATTCTCCCCCCAGCACTAGATTGTTGGTCAGGTATTTGACAGAAGAGTGATCTGTGAACATTTTAAAGTGTTGTCCTAATAAATAATTTCTAAACTTTTATAATGCATACACCATAGCCAAACCTTCTCTTTGTTGTATTATAATTTTGTTCTGACTCTAAGATTTTCCTACTTACAAATTCTATTGGGTGATCTATGTCACCTTCTCCTGGTTGTGTTAATACTTCTCCAAGTGATATTGAAGAGGAATTAACATGAACATGGAACTCTTTTGACCAATCTAGAAACACCAGAATTGGTGATGCCACCATTTTCTCTTTTTATATGTCCAAAATCGGTTGGCACTCATCATTTCATTGAAACTTCATATCCTTCTTTAACATTTTCTTCATTGGTACAGTAATCTGTGCATATCTCTTTATGAAATTTCTATAGTAGCATGTATGACCTAGTGTAGATCTTAATTGGCACACTGACTTAGGTGGTGGTAAATTAACAATGACAACAATATTTGCAGGGAAAGCCAATAGACCCTATTTACAAACCATGTTCCCTAGAAAAATTCCAAATGGTGCATTGCATATACATTTCTTAATATCCAAAGATATTTGAAATTGTCTACACTTTTCTAGCATTAATCTTAAAACTTCAACATGATCTTTCAATAGGATAAATATTTTCTAATAATCCAGATAAAACTCTAAAAACTTATGTATAAAATATTTAAATGTATCTACCACTACTCTTGAAAAAATGAGAGGGCAATTTTTCAATCCAAAGGGCATCACTGTGTATTGATATGACCCCCATTATGTGGAAAATGTAGTCATATGACAATCCTCTAGTGCTATTATGATATGGTGATACCTTGAAAAATCCATGAGTAAATGAGAATGCTTCATTTCCTCCTACATTTTCCAATACCTCATATGTAAATGGAGTAGGGAAGGGATCATGTAGACATGCATCATTCAAATTCCTCAAGTCTACACAGATCCCTATCCCCCCATTCTTCTTCTGAACTACCATGGGACCAATCCACTTAGATTATTCAACAGGTTCTATTATACAAGCCTCTAACATTTTATCAAAATCTACCTTAACTTTATGTTTATATACTCGATTCAACCTATAAGGTATTTTTCTTATTGGTATAGCATCTGGTCGAAAAGGAATCTTCATTTATCCAAGTTATCATTCCACCCCTTTCATTTCTGAAAGTGTTTTTGGAAATAGATCACTATACTCACATAGTAATTATGTTATTATTTCCACTGCATGTTTGTCCCAATAATCTCCAATACTCAGATTTTCTTCTATTCCAATATTTATCTTCTTTATCTTTAGTGGTGCATAAAATTCTTCTGACTCTAACTATGGGCCTTCTACTTATATTTTCCCTTCAACTTTTGTTATTAGAATATCATGTGGGTTTTCTTTTGTTGGGTCATATTCTATGATGTGGTAATAGTGTAACAACTGTCTAACTAAATGTCAGTTATGATTCTGTTAATATGTTATAATATCAACTTTAGTTTCTTAAAAAATATTTTAGTTTATCTACTTCATTTTTGCATCCATCACTGGATTCTCCTATTCAAATGCAAACATGATCATTCAATAACTTCAATCAAGATACCAGATACCAGATGTTTGATCATTCAATAATTTCAAGCAAGATACCAGAAAGTTTCTTAGATTAATTACATTTTTTGAAGGATGATATATGCTTATATGATCATATGGAAAAGGCATATAATATACAAGCACATCATAACTTGGTTGTGCATTTGAGGTAGAAGCAATATTCTCCTACAAAATTTCTTGTCTGGCCTACTTGAATGTTTCCTTTTCCTTGTGCACATCAAAATGTTTTTGAGGTGTAGTATTGTTTCTGACCCATTGGTGTTGGTTTTGGTTCTCATCTGTTGCATCTCCTCCTGTTTTCATTCCACCTCGAGGAACTATATTAATTTGTTTCCCATCATCTCTGGTTTCCTTTCCAATCCATTGAACATTCTGGTTATTATGATTCCTTTTTTCCTTTATTTTTGTCAAAATTATAGGACATTCTTTTGTAGTATGATCTATTGCATGATAATACGTGCATGTGGCCGATGGTTGTGGAAAATACCTTACATAATTATGAGGTTTCTAGAAATTGTGGCGTGTTATTGGTCATCTGCCTCTTCCAAATCCTCCTCTTCCTTTTCCTCCTATGTTTCTTTCATTGTCTATGCACAGTCTATTATACCATGGTACCTTATTATATTTATGTGGAACTGCAAAATGTTTCACATTATTATAGTCTTGCGCAGCTGGACCTTTCATTAGTTTTTCTTGCATCCTATAATCATATGAGGTCCCTTCCTTAATAAATTCCATGGTTCTAAAATCCTTATCCTCATGTCCTACAGACTTGTAGAAATTGCATAATCTACTTTTAGGCATTGTTTGGTATTTTTGCATCATTGGGCAATGACAGGGAGCATGTTTAGGTGTCTTACAAAGTTCACACCATAATCCTCCTATGGGTAAGGGATTTGACAACCCTACTCCCAAATACTACGCAATTGTTGGGCACTCATTTTTGTGGTGTCCTTTTGTTCTGCATAAGGTACAACAAACATATTCCCTCTTTCCCTTGCCTTTGTTCTGACTCAACTTAAATGTCATATTGTTGGTATCCTCTCTTATATGTTCTATAGTTGGATCTATATGTTTATATTGATTCTCTTCTGATTGTAAGGATTCTTGTAGATCCTTGGCCTATGTCTCGAACTTTTGTTGTCACAATGGATATATAAAATAGGGAAATAATGATTTTATGAATAGTTGTATATATTGTATGTCTGTTATGGGATATTTCAACTTCCTTTCAATCTCTTGAACTTATGATCAATTTCCAAACAGAATCTCTTGGCTTCTATTTGATTTCTATCATATCATCCATATATTGATCTTCTGAATTTGGTCGCTAAAACTTATTGTCTAGTGTCTTCCTTGCATATGCGATGGATTTAGGTGATCCTTGTGGAATGTTCACTACAAGGATCATAAACTAGTCGAGTGCGTGATTTGTGAATGTGATTGCAACCTAAGACACTTTTGTGTCTTCATCCATAATTTTTTTATCTTCCCAAATATTTTCAAACATAAATAGATGTTTCTATGGTTCCTCTCACCTTTATCTATAAAATTATGGTAACCAAATGGTTGGATATTCTCCTACCATTGTAAAATGTGTACTAATTCCTCTATGTGGTGTAGATAAATGACTATTTCTACCTGAACTCGTACTTCCACTTGAATTTCAACTAGTACCTTGACCTATTGGACTCCTACCAGTAATTTCTAGTTTTCTAAAACATTCCTTATTTATTGATGTCTTAGTCGCACATGGGCTCATGGGTTCCACACTAATTCGGATCTGGAATGGAGTTCCTTCTTCTATGTTGGACCCATCACCTATGATTTTTCTATCATATGTGGCACACAATATTTCCTTAATATGATATTTATCTTAGACATCCTCTACCTCATATTCATAACTTTCCAAGCCTCCCCTCTTGGCTACTACTCTGTTTTTCCTATTAATATTATATTGGTAGGGTCTTTCACTACTCATCATTCCCCATATGTCCATTATTTCCTTGATTCATTCTTCATCCTTCATAATGGGTTCCATCACTTCCTTATTCTTACCTCTATCCATATCCCTCTCCATATCTCAGATCATCCTTAGTGTTTCCCCCAATCTCCCCATGCACGCAAAGCTATTTAGCTGTCGAAATCCATTGTCATCACACATTTATGATGCAGCAAAATCTTGATTGATGTATAGAGTGATCTAATATACCTTCCTCTTGGAACCTTAAAAAACTTTTGCTTTGCAACAATGTATGATTTTTCATTATCGACTTCAAATTCAGTAATGAACCCTGCAATAATGATTTCTAGCTAGAAATCGACTTTGTGTGTGAATTTATTGTTGAAATTTTGTAGATGCACAATATTCTCGATAGTCCATTCTACTGGTATTATCTAATTAGTTGGGTGAGTTTCCTTCAATATCAATATTGATTCCTGCAACAAATGTGAAAATCCACAAAAAAGTGTCACATGAAGATCAATAAATACGTACCTCTCCAAATATTAGCGCAGTGTATACTTAGGGTTTCTACTATATTTATGTGCAAAATCGATATCTCTTGTCGTAATCCATTATTCAATATCCTATTTAGTTGGATTCCAAGGTCTGGTAATCCCCTTCTAATACTTCATTCTCTTAAATTTTATTCTAGGCAAGTCTGTTCCAATATATTATTTTGGCTTCTAGCCGACAATATAACCATTTGTTGGATATTTCCCATGCTGACTCGAGTTCCACTTTAGGTTTCCAAAAAAAACCCATAAACCATCAACTATTGTAGAGACCAGAAGGAAACACTACACACATAGTGAAAAATGTAGTCTCACCAGAGATGGTTTATGGGTGACTACAAGACCTAGATGTCTACAATATTGGAAGGGAGACTTATGTGGGGATGAGAGACATTCTTTCTGCCTCAAAATACATCATATATATTATTCTATTACATCAACACATCAAATACATTCATTATATTTTACTCTATAGTAATTATCCTATCATTCTATTATGCATTGCATTTTACTATTGCAGATTCATTCATTCATCATACCTAAACAATCACAAGAAATAAGAAAATCATTCCACATAAAGAAAAAAATTTATCATGTTTCACCCCCCTAGGCTATGCTCAAAATGATATGGATTTTGTGGCTCTTTTATTATTCTTCATCAAGGTTATAGTATTATGTGCATTACAATTGAGGCTGACAAGAACATACTAATATCCAAAGATTATGACCTTATCTTCTATTACAATGCATATCTTTTTATTTCTTCTCAACTCTCTATCATGTCAGTATTAGTATATATCTCTATAACACTAGCTCCCTTTTTTCTACCTCACAACACATATTTATGTTACAAAAAAGGGGTTAATTACTCGTTACAAAAATGACCAAAACCCTAACCCACTAACCCTAGGTGAATTACATTTGTCCACTTTCTAACTCCCTGATCGTGGCTGGTCCGAAATCCAATTGTTTTCCTCATTGATCCACATCCTTCATCCTTTCCTTGACTTTCTTGGTTTCTAGACGCTACTTTTCTCTTTTTTCTAGCGTGCGCTCCTTCTTTGGCCCATTTCCTAAATGCCTTCATTAATTACCATGTTTTATCCCTAATTTTCCTTCACCAACATAGGGTAAAAAGTTTTAATTTTTCATTAACGTTCTAAAAGGACTGTACATTAATATACCAGCTTCATTAACCATGACAACGAGAAGAAAGCATAACTTCCACAGAGATACAAATAAAAAAATTGGACGGGAAGATCAAAAGTTTTAGTTATCAAAAGAATACAAGTATTATTCTACATTGTCGCCTCCAGAGAGAAGTTATAACTATATTTGGACATCAAGAATTTATTCAGTAGGTCATGTTCCATAGTTTTTTGATGCCAAATAATTAGTTTCGTGGTGTATAAATAATTTTGGCAAGAAAAATCAATTGAGTGTAGCTTGGATGGTAGTGAGGAATGATTGTGATCCTCCCCACCCAAGTTCAATTCTCATAATGACATGAATAAAATCTCACAATGAGTATGTTGTAATGGCTTCCAAGCTTTAATTCCTCGAGATGTAGGACAGTCGGTGATGGAGTGTGTTGTTAAGGAACTCCATGATGTTAAAGTCATCAGTTCGAAACCTGTGGGGACAAAAAATCCAGCCATGTTAAGGGTTGGTGTGTCTCAGGAAGGGTGAAATCCTTGGGTAATTTTGACAACTTATATGCCCATGAGTCATAGTTTCTCATCCATAGGCTAGTCTCACAGGTCACAGAAAAACTAGCAAACAAAAAAAATGTTTGGAAAGAACCGGAGATTTATTCAGCTACAAGAAGAGTCCCCTATTTCTCCGACACCTTCAATTTTCAAGAAAATTCTCATGCTACCAGAGCCAATAATGACCTTTAAATGCGGTGGAGCTAAATATTTCCTTACCGAAAAAAATTGTAGATGGGATCTCTTGCAACAATATATTTAAGACCCGGAAGTGATTCCATAATATTTATCAAGCATCCAAGTCAATTTTTTAAAGAATCCATATAAAGAGATTGCATGATAATTTTCTAGGGTGGGTAGCTAGTCAAGAATCTATTGTTACCATTCATTAAATAGATTTGTATATCCTTCATTTTTCAATTCATGAGAAATCAATTTTTGATTGGATGAAAATTATCTACAAATAAAGATCTTTTCAAGTGTCAAATTGCAAGAAGAATAAGAAATTTTACATGTCCTCATATTTCTATGTACCATTTCTATGAAGTGCACAATGCATTTGTTTCCTCCTTCAAAAGCTCATTTCTGGGTCAAGTACACCAAGATTATCTTTAGAAGAAACAATATTTCTAGATAAGAATGGAACATTTGGATCAATGGAACACTTCAATATTATCAAAGTTTATTTTTCTCGAGAAATACCTTCATACCTCCCATATTATGTGTTAGACAATATGTTCGGTGTAGAAGTGTGTAAACAATACATATTATGTGCATGCTTCTTCAATGAAAAAAGGAAAAAGAAAATTTTCCTTTTCCGTGGAGAATTGGGGAGATAATTTTAAGAAATGTTGTAAATATTGATCATTTTTTAGTTCAATTTGATCAATTTAAGTTAAATATAGTAGATGAAATCAAGGGGTTTTACCCTAATCCATTGTTTATGAATCATATGATATATGTTGGCTATAGGATTTCATTTGCTCATACATTTTTATTTAGTGAAGAAGAGGGTGATATGCAAAACCATCAAGTATTTTTTTTGAGAAGAAACAAGATGATATTGAAATTGTTGTCAATACCATTGACAAACATAAAATTTGTTAATGAAAGGAGTACTTTGTATTCTAATGTTTCACAAAAAAATAGTCCACCAAAAAAAATATTAGTTAGCGGCATAGGAACAAAGGAAATCTTTATTGAACAATTCAAATGATGGAGGATATCACAACCCTCCTAAGATAAGTATTAAAATGCCTCATAAACTCCTAGTGGCCAATAAAATAAAAATACAAACAAGTAGAGAAGGTGGAATTGAGGGTGCACCTGAATATGAGATTGTTCTTAATGACTTGGACCTGGATGTGACTATGGAAGATATCAAATTTACTGATGAAGAAAAGAGAGTTAAAGAAAGTAGAGAATTCACGATAGAATTAGCTACACATGAACCAATTTTGTTCAAGGAAGAATCCCTAACTTTTCACAGTTTCCTATTTGACAAAGGTTTAACGAAATTAGTATTTGAAAATTTTCATTTAAATAATAAGAAAGTTAAAGGAAAATCAAGCTTGGGACTAGACCTCAATGGTGTTCCAATGTATAAAATTGCACAAATTCATGAATCCATGGGTTAATATTTAATGTCTATTGATGAAATGGAAAATGAAAATATCACCTTAAAAGAAAGAATCAAAGATTTGGAGAATGTTCTAATCCCTCCACCTATATTTTCCAACCCAATTACTAAAATGAAACCCTGGAAGAGATATGATGGAACACTAGAATCTATCTCAAGATTAAGAGGAACATTGAACCTACTTGTTGATGTTATAAAATATGTTGGATAAAATATTAAGAAAAAAATGTCTCTCATTCTCGAGGCATGGGAATTGGAAAATATCTTTGTTTCTTTCAGATTGAGATCTACAAATTTGAGATAATACATACAGACTGACCTTAAGAATGATGAAGTATTTTATAAAGGGGTTGTTTCTACATCTTTCATGAAAGTGTCAAGCATGAGTGAGTATAAAAAAAAAAGAGGAGGACTTTCCTTCATTACTTTGCATAAAGTAACTCAAAGCATGTTGGATAAAATCATTTAAGTGTTTAAAAGAAATATTAGTTGATTGTGAGGCTATATGTGTCAAAAGGGGAGAGTCATATTTAAAATTGATTGATTTAGTTTTGTATGGAACCACCGAAGAATTTGAAGAGGGAAAATTTATATTAAATTATATACTTATTTCCAAGGAGAAATTTGAAGGAAAAGTGGAATTATTAAAAAGTACATCAACTAAGAGGTTCAATATTTTGACCACATATTCATAATTGAAAGTCAAAAGTTGGTTAGTTAGTTATGTTAACTAGAATGAACATATTGAAGATACATGAAAACAACTTCCAATTTAGTTTATAGATATGGAAAGTGCGTTATTTTATACAAAAGTAAGGAAATAAATACCTATTGCTTCGATGAGAGAATATATTGAAAATTGGTTAAACATTGCCTTAACCAAAATAACATAACCAAATAAAAAATATTAAGTTGCAACTGGTCACAAAATTCCAGGGAAAGGACCTTAGTAAGAAGATAATGTTGAAATAATGTAACTGCGAAGAGCATTCTTATTATTATTGGATTAAATCCCCATTGTTGATTAATCATGTCATTATTATTATTATTATTATTGGATTAATCCCCATTGTGGATTAATCATATCGGTAATTGTATAAGGACCAAGTCCCCTTTTGTGGATTGGTCATCAGACAATTACAAAGGGAAGAATAAGAAGTTGGCCCCAACAGTTATAATGGAAGACCCTGAATTAATTAAAGGTGGGTTTACCCACCTAGTGTGAGAGGTCGGCCCTGCCAGTTGTGACCCTTAACACGTGCCAGTCTTGTATAAATAAGAGGCTAGTGGATCACTTCAAACACACAACTCACTTGCTCATTCTCTTATGAGGCAAGCTGCAATTACCAGTTGGAGAGAGGGAGAAGATTGGCGCGTCTTTTGGAGAGGACAATCTGTATTGGTTTGAGTTATATCTTGAACATTGTATAAGCTATTTATGATAAGGAAGTTTTTGTTGGGTTTTTTTCCCCTAGAGGGTTTCCCAAGATAAATGTTTTGTCTCTTATGAATGCGTATTTCTCAGTGATATTGTTCTTATGATGCTCTTATCTATTGAAATGAAAATAACTATAATAACTGCATAAACATTAACATGTTATTAGAGCCAACCTAAAGGAAGCACAATTTACAAGAGGAAAAATGTCATTGTTACCGTACCCAAAAATTAGGGTTTTGCAAAAGTGAGTATTTTCAGCTCCCTAACCTCCTAGAAAGTTGTGCCCTCCCCCAAGGATCATTTTGGAACTTAGAGTGCACCTTTTTAGTGGTCCTAGAAAGTGAAACCCTAGTTTCACAAAGTACTAGAAAACCAGAGTACCAGAAGTACCAGAAGCACCAGTCCAGAAATCCGCAGATCATATTTGAAGGGGTAAAAGTTTGATTTTTGAAAATTTGACTACACCAGCTAACTCGCCTCAGCTCAGCGCACCTATCCCCTAGGTCATAATTTCAAAATTTGAAGTTTGAAGAATTAGGGTTTCCTCATAAAGCCCTAAGTTACAGTTGCAGTTGTAGTCTCAGAACCAGTTGCAGTTGTAGTTGTAGTTGCAGTACCTGTTGCAGTTGCAGTTGTAGTACCTATTGCAGTTGCATCCATAGAACCATTTGCAATCACCCTTGAATTTTTCTCAAGAGTTGGCAATGATTACCTTTGCTAATATATGGAGCCACTACCTACAAATGCTATCAGAGGTATATACTTACATATTTTTACTGGTTAAATCCTAAAGAGTATTTGCGGGAGAAGGGATCTCTTGCCATAGATCCAGAAGGATCTCAAGATCCAACACATTCCAAGGAATGATGCAACCCAGGTGTGATTATTCTAATATGCATCTATTTGTTATGAAATTATCTTGATCATTGTTGCTTGTTGAAGCTATGATCAAATTATTAGAATAATTTAAAGTTGATCATAAAGCTTATCCTTTAACCTAACCTTCTATCAAGATAGTGCATTGTCTTAGTACAATAGGCAGGTTGAAGAAAGCACTCGTCACTTGAATGAAGGAGACCTGGAAGAAAATAAAGCACTCACTCTTGAGGACAAGGCTCTAGGTTTGATTAATCAAGATTCAAAGGTACACATGACAAGCTAATGACTTTAGTTGAGATAGCAATCGTCGTAAAGTATTATACTTGATAACATGTGAGAATACTTTGTCTGATATGACTAACACCTCCTCTAGGAGAAACCTTGTGTGTTAGTTTCAGATTACCATGGAAGAATGCTTGGTCACAACACTAAGAGAGTGTTGACCTCATTTCGTATTGTATTCCTTACCTTTAATCTTTGCTAAATTATAAGTAATAATCTCTAAAGGAGCTACTGTGATGATTGTTCATGCTATTGGTTTATATTATCAAGAAGGATATTATTCCTGCTTGTTGTTTTGTTGACCTTGCTCCAGGTCACATGAGGAAGCTATAACGAAGGTTGCAGAAGGCAATGTGCTAAAGAAGAGATCATAAATGAAGAAATCATCAGTCGAAAAGAAGAATCTGGGTCACTTAGAGGCTTCCATGACCCATGCTATTGAAGAATCCATGTGAACTCTAGAAGATTTTCTCACATCAACTACAAGGCGCTACCATACATATGCAAATCTATCACAGGGTTACCAAAACTCAAAGGTGGCCATGAAGGCATATGCGATGGATGTGCACAAGGGAAGAACGTCAATAACTCATTTTTGAAGAGGGATAGAAAGGTAGAAGGAGTCCTAGAACTCATTCATTCAGATGTATGTTGCCTAATGTCATCATCCTCCAATAATGGGTATGTATACTATGTATCATTCATTAATGATTATTCTCGTAAAAGACCTCGATATATTTGAAGTATTCAACAAGATAAAGGAATTCAAAGCCTTGATAAGAGAACCCTTATGTAAGGAACATTAAGATACTCAGGTCAGATAATGGAGGAGAATATACCTCAAAAGAGCTTGTGAACTTCTGCAAAGATGTTGGGATCAAGATCCCCAACAAAACAATGTAGCTGAATGGAAGAACAAAACCATGTTGAAAGCTGTGAAGATCAAGATCTTCCTATGTTCTTATGGGTAGAAGCAGCAATGACAATTGTTTATGTGTAGAAATGATTGTTGCATAGTGCACTTGGGCTCAAGACAACAGAAGAGATGTCCACCGAAAAGAAGCCAGAGGTAATCCATCTCAAAAATATTTGGCTATCCATTGCTTATTCATATACCTAAAGAAAAAAGAAACAAGATGGACCCTTCAGGAAAGAAGGGAATATTTGTGGGGCCTCCAAGGCCTTTAGAATCTACATATTAGGTCACCACCACATTGAGATCAGCAGGGACATGACTGTTGATGAAGAAACAACACTCAAGAAATCAAGAAGATGCCAGCTTGAAGAAGTATATGAAGAGGAACCTGTAAATCCAAGGATTGCAGAATCAATGAGGGAGGTTCCTAGAGCTTCAGAACCAGTGAGGGAAGTCGTAACTTCCCCTGATGAGGAACTTATAGAGGACCATGATATAGTAGAATTTCAAGAGCCTCCTCAAATGACCTTCTCCCATAAGAGAAATCCTGCTTGGGCAAGAGAGCTTATTCAAGATGGAAAGATGTATGGTGTTCCAGAAGGAACCTCGAGACAGGTGAAAAGACCAAATCCATTATCTAGTTACACAACTTTGATATGTGATCTCCCAGATGAAGAGCCTACCTACTCTAAAGAAGCCATTCAGATAAAATAATGGGCAGATTCCATGACAGAGGAATACCAATCCATAATGAAGAATGAAGTATGGGAAATAGTTCCCAGATCGAAGAATAAATATGGGGTATCCTATAGATGGCTCTTCAAAATAAAACATGTTGTTGATGGAAGTATTGAGAAATATAAAGTAATATTTGTCACTCATGCCTTTTCCCAGAAGGAAGGAATCGACTATGAAGAGACATTCACTCCTATGGCCAAACACACTTCGATCAGAACCATTATAGCTCTTGCTTCTAAGATGTAATGGAAGCTACACCAAATGGATGTGAAGACAACTTTCCTGAATAGTTTTATTGAAGAGGAAGTGTATATAGAGAAACCCCAAGCATTTGAGGTTGAATACAGGAAGTCTCATGTTTTTCAATTGAAGAAAGCCTTATACGGATTGAAGCAAGCTCCCAGAGCTTGGTATGGCCATATAGACAGTTTCTTGATGAGCTTGGGATTTACCAAGAGTAAAGAAGACTCAAATCTCTACTTCAATATTATGGATAATGAACCAGTAATATTATTACTGTATGTGAATGACTTATTCTTAACTGGAGAAGAAAATCTCAAACAAAGACTTGCTGCAGAATTTGAAATGAAACACCTTGGTCTAATGCATTACTTCTTAGGCCTTGAGGTATGGCAGAGTCCAGAGAGAATCTTCCTTAACCAAGGGAAGTACACGGTTGAAATCTGAAAGAGATTCAACATGCTAGAATGCAAGTCCGTGAATACTCCCATGGAAGCGAACATGAAGTTGTTGGTCGATACTTCGTCAGATTTGATAGATGCCACTCTGTTCAAACATATTATCGGATTGTTGATGTACCGGATGAACACCATACCAGACATGTGTTTTGCAGTGAACACCTTGAGTCAGTTTCTGGTAGAGCCCAGACGTGTTCATCTAGTAGCTGCAAAACATGTGATGAGGTACCTTAAAGGTACAGTGGATTATGGTCTCAGCTATGATGGAGATCATGACTTCACATTGAGTGGATATACTGATGCATATTGGGAAGGAAGTGTTGCTGACAGAAAAATCACTTCTAGATATTGTTTCAGTTTGGAATCAGCTATGATCTTGTGGCAGAGTAGGAAGCAATCTAGTATTGCTCTCATCACAGTGGAAGCAGAGTACATTTCCGCATGTTCTACTAGTTGCGAAGCTATATGGCTTCGAAAGTTGTTGACAAGCCTAATTGATTTGGAGATGAGAGCAACTGCGATTCTATGTGACAATCAAATATGCATTAAAATGATAGAGAATCCTGTGTTCCACGATAGGTCAAAGCACATAGAGATTCACTATCACTTCATCTGTGACATGGTACAGAGAGGAGCCTTGAAGCTCGAGTACATTAGCACAGATGAACAGGTTGCTAACGCATTGATTAAGCCTCTATCTCGTGTAAAGTTTGAACACTTTTGAGATAAGATTGGTATAGTCCGAAAGGACCCTCCCTAAAAGGGGGAGTAGATGTATTCCTTTCTTCTGACCTCACTGTTAGACGTAAAGAAAGATGAGTCATGCTTCTAACCTCATTGTTAGATGTAAATCATGGCACCATGTGATCCTTGCTTCTGACCTCACTGTTAGACGTAAAGCAAGATGATTCATGCTTCTGACCTCGCTGTTAGACATAAATCATGATGTCATGTGATCCTTGCTTCTGACCTCACTGTTAGATGTAAAGAAAGATGAGTCATGCTTCTGACCTAGTTGTTATATGTAAAGCATGACACCATTGATTCCTTTCTTTTGACCTAGTTGTTAGACATAAAGCAAGATGATTCCTCACTTATGACCTCGTGGTTAGATGTAAAGCGAGATGTCGATGTGTTCCTTGCTTCTGACCTCGTTGTTAGATGTAAAGCAAGATGAGTCAGTCTTCTGACCTAGTTGTTATATGTAAAGCATGACGTTGTGATTCCCCGCTTCTGACCTAGTTGTTAGACGTAAAGTGAGATGATGATATTACTTGCTTCTGACCTAGTTGTTAGACATAAAGAAATATGTGACTGACACTGAGCTACAAACTTATTAGTTGTGACATTGAGCCAGTGCAGTACTATGATGTTCCAGCCTAGTGTTGTGATGAGGTATCATTTTTACTGATACATATTTGATGCAGATGATGATAGCATTCTTTCGAGAATGATGATGTTGCCGATGAAGAAAACTTCTGATGACTTGTAAATGTGATAGAAAATCTTTCAAGATGATATTTATGATGCTATCCTCCAGATGTCGTTGATGATGTAGACCTCTCTTGCCTGATGTTGATGAAGAATACCCTTCTTGTTAAGGGGGAGTGTTGAAATAATGTAACTGTAAAGATCATTCTTATTAGTATTGGATTAAATCCCCATTGTGGATTAATCATGCCATTATTATTATTATTATTATTGGATTAATCCCCATTGTGGATTAATCATGTCGGTAATTGTATAAGTACCAAATCCCCTTTTGTGGATTCTTCATCGGACAATTACAAAGGGCGGAATAAGAAGTCAGCCCTAGTAGTTATCATGGAAGATTCAGAATTGATTAAAGGTGGGTTTACCCACACAGAGTAACAGGTCGACCCTACCAGTTGTGACCTTTCACACATGCCAGTCTTATATAAATAAGAGGCTAGCGCCTCACTTCAAACACACAACTGACTTTCTCATTCTCTTATGAGGCAAGCTTTAATTACTAGTTGGAGAGAGGGAGAAGAGTGACAATTCTTTTGGAGAGGACTATCTGTATTGGTTTGAGTTATATCTTGAACATTGTATAAGCTATTTATGATAAGGAAGTTTTGCTAGGTTTTTTTCCCCTAGAGGGTTTCCAAGGATAAATGTTGTGTCTCTTGTGAATGTGTATTTCTCAGAAATCTTGTTCTTATGATGCTCTTATCTATTGAAATGCAAAGAACTATAATAACAGCATAAACATTAATAGATAACACATGAGAGAAATCCATCACAAGTAAACTGATCATATTTCGTAATCTTCTATTCTACATACTTCTTGTTCATAAATAATTCAATTGTGTATTTTGAGTCTATTGAGAGTGCATAATCGATCTATGATCATTTCCTTTTTCTTCTTACAGGTCCAGTCCAAACTTGTTTACTTTATTTTTATGGTCCACAGGAGCCCAATCCCATTCCATTTGGACAAATGCCAACTTTTAATTTTACTATAATGAGACTATTATTATTTTTTGAAACTCCAAACATAACTATTTTGCAGTGTAATTTCAATGATTTCTCAAACTCTGAGTTTATGAGAAGAATATTTTTGAAGTGGACCTATCATAATATTTTATGTTATGAATGAAATACTCTTTTAAATTTCTATCAATTGTGGAATATTATATTTCCTTCTTATGAATGTGACCAAATTTATTTATGTTCTGATGGATGTGAGGAATGCAATGCTTTCATATTATGGTTTCTTTATTAATGTATAATATCTTGTATATATATTATTTCAATCTGTGAAATATTATTGGTCCTCTTCTTAGGAATTATTATTTATGAATACATAGTTTCATCTTGTTTTTATATTTTAAAAGAAATAAAGATTGGTGTTTGATGTCTAGTATTTCCCATTTTAATTATTGAATTCAAAACATTCAAGATAAATATTTCATACCATAACAAATGAGTATCACCTCTATAAAAATGAAGGGGGATATTTTATCTTCATGAGGTTGTTGTTTTGATTGTGACCTATCTGAACATCAACAAAGGGTTAGGCTACACTAAAAACAATTTGTATGAACACTAATGCTAAATCGATATCATAATGTTGAAATGAATTTTAATTTATGTTTGTTAGAGTTTGGTTTATTGGAGATTGTAAAAGAAGTCATGATTCTTCTTAAACTTGATGGCTTACAAAGGAGTTGGTAGAGAGATCAACCGGTGGGTTAATCTACAATTGACAAGTTGACACAAGGATTTGGAAATTGGTACAAGGACTCAGTACTTGCGCAATATTGTGGTTTACAATCAAATTCAACAAACTCAATGGTGCATGGTAACACTAAACATATCTTTGAATAGTAAATATTATTTTAAAAAATTAATATAATATTTCTTATGTTTTATTAACAATGTGAATGCAAATTATTTGGTTTTAATTTTATCATATAAATGAGGTGCATTAACCCCATAGACACTACAACCATGAGAACAATTGTGTGTCATTATATCATGTCAATTTTATTACAATTTGGCCTTGTAAATTAATAATATTATTGGGTGTTTTATTTCTATGTATATGCATTTAAATGCATGTTATTGTTGATTTACTAAACACTATTGATGTTATAGACTATTATAATTTTACAATACTAATTTCCTAGCAATGGCATTGCTATAGATTGTGTTATTACTGTTATAATATATTTGTAAGATTATTATGGATCAACACCATAAATTATTGATCTCTGTGCTAATATGTATATATATTCATATATATACACACACATATATATCTATATATGAATACTTGGAGAATAGAAAAAGAGAATATGCTTTGAATGAATTGAATTGATGGTCTACAAAACCCTAGTGCTTTGGTCAAGATTTTAGGAGGCTAGGCCTTAGGGTCTAGCTTACGACGAGGTAATAGGTGGTATTCTCTTATCATTTATGTAAATATATATGGATGATCCACTATAGTTGGTGGATTACTCCAATTATTTGTTGAGTGAGGATGGAATATTTTCAAACCCACACATTAATTGAAATCTTGAACCATACTACAACTACGTCAGCTCGCACGAAGGATATATGGATTCCAATATTTTTCTACAAAATTCTTGTTTGAATATAGACGTATCTAGCTATTAGTCATATCCCCGAAATGGTTTTCATCAAAACTTGAGTTCTCATCCATACAAATCTCAAGATGAGGTTTCTTCTATGGTTTTTTGAAAGGATGGGATCCAACTTCCTCTTCTCATTCGGTACCCAACTTTGCTACAAACCCTAGTTCAAAATACCTTGGTTCTTTGGATGTGGATGGAATTGGGGGCTTAGGATTTATTGGAAGTAAACTCATTATCAAGGATCAGGACTTGACAAGGAAACATCTAGGAGAAAATGAAGGAAGATTGTCTGGGCTCATGGGGGTGAGGTCTCTTTGGTTGTATGGAGAGATATGAAAATAAGTCAAAAAACTAAACAGATTCCTACCTGGAATAGAGCTAGGATTGTATATATGACCTCCTCCATGACGTGACTAAGAAGAAATCCAAATGATTATCCGGTGGAAAAGCGATCTATTGATTTAGGAGTTCTTGTGGCTGAGCATAAGGTGAATGTGTGAAATCCCAAAAGTGTTGGGCACATCATCATGTGAACATAAATGAAGATGATGTGATATCCTCCTCTGAGTATCAACGTTGACAAGAAGACTCCAGATGATTTTCCTGTCGGTGGAAGTGAGAAAGTATATCTATAGAGTGGATGTGCCTGTGGATGATCACAGATGGACGTGTGAAGACCTGGTTCTTCTATGTATTTCAGTGAATCAGAGCTATGGCATCCCTATTTATGTTCCCCTAGTGGATGAGCACTAGTGGGTGTATCATATCGTTTTCTATATATTTTTCAAGAGTTAGACCTACCTGTAACCATAATTTATATGTAAAGGGTACACGTCAACCCAACCTTAATGTGATTAATATTAAATGTAAAAGATAATTAATATTAATATTAATTATAATAATAATAATAATAATAAATATATTATTTCTTAGATAGGTCATCCATGTTGTGCCAATAGACACTTCACTTTATAGGACAAGTATAATATAAATAAAGGGAAATATCCCATTGTAACACTACACCTTACTTGTGAGTTTGGAAATGTTAGCAAGTACACTTCTTTGGAAAAAGGTGAGCACCTCTCTTGGGCACTAGAGTTCTAGGTTTTTATGCACCCTCTTGTGTGCTAGGTATTTGTTGTTGGTAAAGGTCTTTCTCTTGAATATTATAGCAAAGGATTTGGCTAGGTTTTCTTCCCTTGTTGAGAAGTGTTTCCCAGGATACATATTGTGTTCTTATGCATCGTGCTTCTTCTTGTGATCTTGGTTTCTGCAACATTTATGATTATGGTTAAATGATGAAATGGAATGAACTTCATGGTTAACCTAATTCTTATGAAAAATCAACAGTTATACCTCTAATAGGGGTTGATCTTGGGTCTAGGAAACACTTATTTCTAAAGGAAATTATTGGGGAGGATGTAATGTCCCCCACCTCTTGATGAAGAGGTTTGGAAATACTTAGTGGTCTATCCATACCCACTATACCTTAGTCTCATACAACAAGGGGAAAAATCAACTAACTCAATGAAGGAATAGAGCACTTGAGTTGAGTTAGGAGTTGAACCTAAGGGTTAACTTAACTCAATAGAGAAACATAAAGTGGTATAAAGGAAACACTAGGGTGTACCTCTCATCATCTTGGAAATTATTTCATTTGGATATTGGGCTCTTGAGCACACAGTTTTGAGGGTTTTGAGAATACAAACCCTAGAGAAGAACTTAGTGGTGAAAATTTCCACTCACCTTGTTCCAAGATTGGTATTGGGGATGAAATAATCCACCCACACCATTCTATAGTATTCACAAGTACCATTATATATTCAAGATATCAACAGGTCGTACCCTTGAGGGTTTTCTAGTAGGGGGCACACCATTCATGGGAGAAGAGTTTAGTCCAACTTATTGATGGGGTCTATTGATATTCTAGCACCTAGGTATGACTTACAGGGACTTCTCCATCAGATCTAGAGTGTTTTGGGAGGGTTACTCTGGTTATATTATTATTTTAAGATTTGGGACAGTTTTGAGAGAAGGAGGGTGTAAATTTTATTTAGATCTTATTAGTTTGAGGGGGTTGCACCTCAAATATGACCCTGAGACTTCTCCTAGTGGCTTGTGGAAGATCTATCTATCTTTCTAGAGAGTTTCAATGGATTTGAAGGATTCCTTGTTCAGGACCAAATTATTGATCTTCTTAGTCTTCAGGAGGGCGTAGTATTGATTGAGGATTCAATAGTTTGGAGGAGTAGATATTTGCATTTGATCTTGCGAATTCAGAGAGGGATTATACTTTCCCCAATCTATCATTTGGTGGAGTTTGGTTTTATTATTATACATCCTTCAATTGGGCCTAAATATTGGTCTTCTCATCTCTTCAGCAGGATGTGCCATCATCTAGGGGGGTTTGGATGTGACCTTGGTTTTTATTCCATTTACCTTCATTTCATATCCAACCTTTGGGGGCTTGTTTTGTATTACCAGGAGAATTTTTTGGATCCATATGATGTTATTCCATATCTACATCCACTTTTTATCAGGTTCTTTCTTTTCATAATAATAAAGGTCAGATCTATGTTTTTGGGTTCAATATCTTTTGTATTGGTTACATATTGTATTTGCATTGAGCTTATATTTATATATTTGCTTAATGTTTTTGGGTTCCAAAAATTAAGAGGCCAACATGAAAACATACAGAAACAAACAAGTAAATCAGTGGTCAGTCAGAGTTTCAAGAGAAAAATATTAGCTTGGGAACATTACAGAGGACCTCAACCTATCTTCATCCCAATGGAGAAATATTGAGGCCATATGAATGGAAAATAAATCTAAATGGAATGATTCAGGTAAGTATTTCCCTTCTCCTTCACATGGTATGGTTTCTTCTACATATCCTCTGGGTATCTAGTCTCTTACTGAGGCAGTTGGTTGGTGTACTGGCTTGTCATTCGGGGTGGGTTCTAATCATGTTTCTTTGGATGGTCAGCCTTAATTTGATA
Organism: Picea engelmannii; assembly: GCA_009831015.1. Classification (NCBI taxonomy): domain Eukaryota; kingdom Viridiplantae; phylum Streptophyta; class Pinopsida; order Pinales; family Pinaceae; genus Picea; species Picea engelmannii. Next base: position 734,767 of record ML780784.1, read on the forward strand.
TTTTTGTTGGCCTATCAAATGAATCTAATATTTTAATACCCTAGGTTGATCCTCGATTGTAATTGTACAAATATTTTATGGGTTGGTTAGCCAGGATATTATAGGCCAAAGTGACTGTGTGATTAATAGGCCGAAGAACCTAGATGTTAAAGGATAGTGAGCCTATTATTGTAATATTTAAAGACTTATACTATTAATAAAATACATCACTACTGCATACCAACCAAACAAAAGAGATGGGGAGATAAAATCCACTAGAAAGGGTTTCTAAGAGTCTATAAAAGGGATAAGTTAAGGGGGCTTAATCCCAAAGGAATATTATATTAATATTCCTTAAGGATGAAGTTATGGGTATGACTATATCCTAAGTTTCTTAAGTGGGGAAAAGTGAATTACTTGAGTGCCATGTGTCATAAAAGGAACATGCATATATAAGTAAGATATTTAGTGTAATTGGAATCAATCATTCATCCATCATCCATACCAGGGAAGTGGACTCTACATCCATATTTTTATGTGGGATATATTTCTATCGAGTGACTGGAAGAAGTGGGTTGTCATGCTCATGTTAAAAGAAGAAGGTTTTCAAGCCCATGGTCGAAGAACTAGGTTTCCAAGCCAGTGGTTGAAGAAATGGGTTTCCATGCCCATGAGCATTCTCTCTAGGTGAGAGAACTGTTGGGTATTAATTCCCAAGGTGCCAAGCTATGGCTACAAGGATTTCATACTCCATGTCTGACCTATTATTGAAGCTCTGGAAGGGAAGATAGACATCCAAAGGAATTTTGAGTAGAGAATGGGAGGACTTCCTTGAGTGGGACAAACATTTGAGAGATGAGGGATTGTATGCTATCTATTAGAGTTGACACTTGATTTTGAGAATTGTTGTTGTTTGGCAGGCCTTAGAATAGATTAACACATCCTTCTCCCTAGTATAATTTATCGCCAACTCATGGGTGATCCACTATTGAGATTATGAGCAATGTGGTCTATGGTTGGGATGATCATGGAAGGTTTGCATGCAGTTGGTATTTAATTCACAAAATATAAGTGTCTCTATATGCTTGTGTAAATTCTATGTTATGAATTATGATGTTCTGTTATGAAATTTTTGTTAATTATTTATATGAATTATTGTTTTGTATATTATTATTATTATGCTTAACTCTATTCATATGTAGAACATATGAGTAGATTTAATGGTATCAAAATTCAAAATGTTGATGTGGCATTTCCCAACATGGAGATGGGGATATTAACAAGTGGTATCAGAGCTCAGTTTCCAGCATTGAGCCTACATGGACCCAATCAACTGAGCACAAAACTAAAATTTGTAGAGTAAGCATGCAAATTGGTTGACATAATGTTAGAATGAGTACGTCTACAAATTGTTCGAAAAAATTAGTCTAGTGAAATTGGAGTACATTTTAGGGGTATTTGGAAGAATCAAACCCAGTAATTAAAATACCCAAGTTTTAAATCCATATTGAATATATTTGGGGTTGCATATAGATGAATTTTGAACTATAGTACAAGGATGGAGGAAATTGTAAAAGCTCCCCTAATTCGTGAATAAATTTGAGTATGATTCATACCCAAGAATGTAAACTAGTAGCGCACATAATAAATTTGTTGTTAAATAGGTTTAAGTGACATTTATTTGGATTAAATTGTTTGAAATTATACATTTTCAAAAGCATCCATGGTGAAATTGGATGAAATTGGCGAAAAAGCCCTAAATTCCTACAGCTAAATAATGGTAAGTTAAAAGTGAAAGAGTAAAATTTCAAAAACATAGGACCAATTATATGTATATGTATTAAATAGGTTTTACTAAGATTAATTATATATTTCTAATGGTGGTTGAAGAAGAAGAATCTGAAATTATGTATTTTGAGCATTTTGGAAATTTTCGAAAATAGGTGAAATTGGAAAAATTGGAAAGGTTTTTGTATCGTGGAATTTGTCTTGATGTGGATGGTATAGCTTAGATGACATGTAATTATGGTGAAATTTAATTCCATGGTTTCATGTACATGTTTCTAGTTTAAAGTGAAATTTTCCATGAGAACTAGTGCCATAGAGGCGGTGTTATCCTACCCAATGAAACCCCACGCATAGGACATGAAACAACCCTGCAATGATTTCAGGGGGTTGAGTTGGGTTATACTAACTCAATGAAGGGAGGGACTAAATGAATGGTTATGCAACACGTCACCTCATCCCTAACCATGGTTAGATATTTCAACCCCTCCCTATGGTTTTAATGTTCAGTGGGGCAAGGGGTGTCAAAATGTAACGTGGATCATCGATCTCTGCTGACGACCATCAAATGACGACCGTTGGATTCCACCAATGTGAATCTTATCATGTTTAGGTGTATGTGTGTGAGATGGGGCAAGTTCATCTCTGCAACCAAATATGTAGGTGTCTCTATGGCATCCAAGGGTCGATGGGACCCAGATTATAAAATTAAGTATGCACGAATGAAGGGGGAAAAAGAAAGAATAAGAGGTAACAGGTCAATGAGGTGGGGCCAAGTGTGAAAGGGAGCTAAAATGGAATCCTTATAGGGGTTATAGGTGGATTTGGGTTCCACTTTATCATCCTCGTCAACATAAGGTGGCTAAAATATAACAAAAATTAATATAAATTTATGGAAAATTTCGATGTTTTCTAGGTCATCTTTTTGCAAGGAATTTTTATGCACATAACAATGTTTTTAGCTACCCAAAAAAAATGAGAATAAAGTGTACCAAGGTAAACTATGTATTTTCAACTCAAATTAAAGATCTTGGAGAGATATTTCTAGTGGCGTAAACCATTCATCAAACAAATCTTTTATGGGGAAGATACATGTCAAATAGTGAAGGGTACATTTTAAGACTCAACTAACTTCTTAGGGCCATAACTCCTACTTAGGAATCAAATTAAGGCAAAAGAAAATTATATGGAGAGATATTGAGCGAGAAAACTTAGTAATGGTGATAAATTAGAAATATAGGCATATAAAATGCACAGGAGGAGGTAGAAGGTAAATGTATGATCCGAAAATGATATTTTAAAGACTTGGTTGAGTTTTAAGCATGTGTTAAATTACCATTCAAAAAATTAAATGAGGAAGGAGATTTTAATGAAATTATGTTTTAGCCATCATAAATAATACATAACATAAAATAAACATTAATAACAACAAACCATAATGCCAAGATTGTTAACAGAGTTCAACAAAGTTGCCTAAATATTCAAACCTTTGCCTCAATGGGGGAGTCTTTATTATTAATATTCAATGTTGCAAAATTACATCAGAAGTATCTCAAATGGATTACAAACTGAGTTTTTTGTTTCTTTCTTGACCTCAATAATCCAAAACAACCGACGACACTGAAAAAGGTTGAGCGTGGCTCCCAGAAATGGCCTCCAATGTTCGCTTCCTCAATGGCTTTCCTGTATAAAAATATCTTAAGTTTCCAAATTCTTCAGAATTATGATAATATGAACCTTCTTGGAATGTCAAAATCCTTTTATTTATATATAACTTGAGTTAGGGATCCTATCCCAACTTCCTCCCAATATCCTACCCAAAAAAGGGCTCCAGATCCTCAATTTTGGGCAAAAATCTAATAAAATCAACTGAATAATACAAAAGAAATCCATATAATAAATTTGTTAATCCACATTGGGCAAGATTAGGTGCACATGCCCCTTTCTCCTTTATCCTGGGTCATATGGGAAGAACCATTTGGCCATGTGTAGGTTCGCGCCCTTGTCCTCCACCCTGACTCATGGTCTAGAACCCTCTGGCCGTCTGGCTAGCCCCCCACCGATCGAGGCTTATCCAAAAAATTACACCCACTAACCACTTAAATAATATCGATGTCATATTTTTAAACAAGTGGCATGTGTGCCTGGGTGACTATCACATTTGGTGTAGTTTGTTGGCGTGACCAAAGTTCATGGGTTCCAACCCCACGAAGTGCAACAACCTTTTGGACCAACCAACCTTGGCCAAATCCGGGGTGCCACATGGTGCCCTATGATTGGGTCACGTGTCACCTTTGGATTATCCTATACAATCCAATCATTGAAAAATCACACTACCAAGTCATCTGCCCAGTCAGATATAAAGTCAATGCATATGCCACATGTCATCATGTCATCCTACCATGTCATTGTTGTATCTGCCATCTGTCATACTACCAATGATTCCACATCTTCTATATACAACCACATTTCATGACCAGATCCTTCCACATGTCTCCCTGTTAGCATCCATACAACCATGTGCCACTTCCTTAAAGGTCTAACTCATCTCTGAAAACACCAAAAATGACTGCCATGTGGCACACCCTAGTGCGACCACATGCCCCTACTGATGTCATCATGATGTCACCTGCCACATCATGCTGACATATTTTTTATTTTAGCAATATAGCCTATTGACTATTGAGTTTTTGAATTTTTTGCATGTTTGGGAAAATGATCAGAACGCGATAAATTTTGCATATCGTGTCCATTTTTGGAAGAAAAAAAAATATGGTCGAAATTGGTGTGATGAGCTCGATGCAATGGCGCTTGTTTTTTACGATTCTAATAAATTTGATTATTATGCCTTCCTGTATCCATTTTGGATCATTCCTCCCCACAAAGATCTTGTGGTCCTCCAAAAGGGTATTAACCAGACATCAAGTGTGGGATAGGCCTCCCCACTTGTCCTTTGTCTTTAAAATATGTCATGTGCACCTGCTGCATTATAATCAATTTCATAATAACCATGAAAACTAAAAGCATATTGTTATCCATTTGAACTCATTCACATCTTACTAAATCCACTACCATTGATGTAGATTGTTAGCATTCTATAATTTTCCCAAGGTTGTGGAGGAAGTCACAGAGGTAACACCAAAACCACTTCAAGTCAAGGATCTATCCCTCCAAGACTCAGAGAGGGATCTCTATGTATGATTTAGCTTTGTTTGGGTCAGATATTAGGCTAGTTATGATAGATTTGGGTTTGGTTTTTAGATTTTTTGTTGGAACAACACGAGAAAACCATTGGACAATGAAGTCAAAGAGGCTGAGGTGATCAATTTGAGGAAGTATTAATCTAAAGTGAAACAGGGCAAGCTAGACATACTACTGGATCTGATAAATTTTGAATGAAGTGAAATAGGAGAAAAGAGAAAGGATTAATTTAGCAACAAAGAAATGAAGAATTCTGGAACTAAATATCAGAAAAAAACATTTGTATTATCCCCAGTAAGAATCAAAGTGTATCTTTCAACAAATTATGTTCTTAAAACTTCTACAAGATAATGAGGAAAGAAAAAACATATGGAAACTCAGAAAACAATTACAGAAGAAACACTTCACCAATAGCTATGGCACATGAATCCTAAAACAAATGATCTTGTACCCCTGTAGATTTGAAAGAAAATAGGCTCTGTGAGATCATTACAATAATGGGAAAATATTCCTTCAACAGGTTCCAACCCCCCCTCATTACAAAAACACTCTCCTTTATAATAAAAATAGTTCTACTATATTTGATTTGTTGGCAAATAAACTCTAACAAAATCATAACAAATCATACTAAAAATAGTAAAACTGTTAAAAAAAATTGAATTGCTCAAAATTGTTGGAGTCGAATTCTCTCTTCAAATTTTTCACTTGTGCTCAAATCTGGACTTGACCTTTTAACTTATTAACTTATGCCTTGAAATGATAGATTATTGACTAGAAATGTGGATCTCCAATACTAATATGATGTCTTATATATGCATTTGATTTAATATTTGACTTGCTGAGAATGTTCTACCACCTGTGCCTTTAGCTACCCTATTATTATGGATCTAATCTATAAAATTAGAGATTTGATATTCTGTTACTAACACTCTGCCACGAAATTTGGAATTTGACATGTTGATTCGGAAAACCTTGGGATTGTTGGATTGTCCCTTGACACCTGTAAATCAACAAATCTTTAAACTAAAGAGTTTGAAGTCAAATTCCCTCCATTGTTGCCTTATATCTTGAATGCTAAAAATAAAACCCTCAAAATATGGAATAATGAAATTATCATTTTCCACTTGTGGTTGGAAAAGTAGGATGCTCTGCCACATATGTTCTATGATGATTCATTCCTAAACATTTCTAGCAAGGAATTGTTCCACCCAAACTATAGGAATCCCATATTCATATGATATAAAAAACCCTTCAATGTTTGCAAGTCTTCTTCAAGCACATCAACATCAGATTGAACCTCCATCCAACATCACTCGGAGCCATCCATTCAGAAAATATTGGAAAAGGCCCATGACAATTTGATATCTTATCATAGGGACTCCCTCCTATGTATTTGACTATAAAGTAGGAACAATAACCAAACATGGAAAAATTTAAATGATATCAAGACCACTTTCCTCTAAATAATGCCAAGCATTTAGCTCTAAAACTGTTTTTTCCATGCAATACCAATTATGGGTTACTTTATAATATTATGGATCTAACCAATATCTTTCAGATATCCTTTGCAACATGGAATATAACAAATGGTATCAAAGAATGACAAAAGATTCTTCAGGGGAATCATTGATTACAGATGCCATAAAAAGCCAATGAACCCTCCACACTATTTATCATATCAATGTGTTTTTCCTTGGGTAATTTTCTTTGTTGATTCTACAGAAGATCTTCAAGTAGCAATAGATAAGAATTTTTTGACAAGAAGAGGATGATCTCATGCTTGATGAAGATGTAGGAGAATTCATAATATATACATATATGAATTCTTTGCACTGCTCTAGTGCCAGGAAAACCATCGCAATGTCTTGTTTACCTCTTGCTCTAACTATTTCCAAGTTTTTGTTGTTACTATATTAAGCAAACTAAGCATAGACAACCAAACTAATACTGCTTTTCACATGCTGCACTAGCCACTACCATCATCCCATGTTTTTTTATTTTGATTTCTCAATATTTACTCCATTTGAGATCCATACATTCTTGTTTCATATTTAGAAAGACAAGATTATTTGACTAAATCAATCATACCCTTCTAATGTGATTGTTACATGGTTTTTAATGAGGGCTCCAAACTTAACGTTAACTAAATTCGAGATTCGACCAGGGCTATTGAAATATGATCATAATGTTTTTTTGAAGTCTTGTAACTAGAAATAACATACCCAACAATATAAAAAGGCACAAGAATAACAATAATCATGAACATCTCCAGCTCATATTACTACATACTGCATTATTTTTTCATGCAAATGCCCAATCGATTTTATTTTAACATTACAATCTTAATACATCATCGACATCATATGAGTTAGTTTTTTCTTTCAGTGTTTTACCAATGGCATACAAGTTCAAGTTTGGCAACTCAGAGCATTCTTCATTTTCCTTATGTGATCCAATATAATGATATCCCTGTTACCAATGGTTGTCACAAAAACATTAGCAGAGGTAACTACATTTTCTAGGATGAGAACATGAAGACCTTCCATAAAAAATTTCAGGGCGCTAATAGAATCAATTTATGTAACAATGAACCTAGCTCCAACAACCTTCATGGCTGCAACACAACCCTCACCAATATCTCCATATACATACACAACAACAAGATTACCAGCAATTATGACATATGTACTCCGAGTTCGAGTTCAGATTGAAAGTAACCTTGAACTTCTGTGTTCTCATGATATAATTTGGGCATCTGGAATTTTTTGTAACAATTTTTTTTATGCATGTACATAATTTGGCGCAACATGTAGTACAACTGAATGTCCTCTTGTTACTTGGTGTTAGAACACTGGATGAATTGACACTTGGAAAACCTTTTAACCATTGGCATTGTTTAGTGGCTTATCGTGGCTTGCTTATGGTGACATTCGGGCACACATTTTGATACACTTCGTTTGAAAACTGTGATGCACCGTCTTCAATATTTCATAACTAGCATCCTAGAGAAGCACTTCTCTTATCCAAGGAAGCATGAACAATGTGTTGCCTTATTTATTTAAGAGTTGTTCCACATGTTAATAATGCACATGAGGGTTTTATTCTATATTACCTATACCAAGAGGGCCCCAAAAGACTATACTTATTGTCCATTTAGGTTTGGAAACCAATCACACACAAAAAAAGTGTTATTGAGCTTGTTTGGCGATCTGCATGCATGAATCAAGGAAAAAAACTTCACAACAACTGTGCAAGATCCCTGACACCTGTATGTCCCCTCTTGGCACTTGATACATCCTTTGGACACCTTCACGATCAACTTGGAACCTTGCACTATTTTTTATATTTGTTTTTACTCTGTGGACAATATCCCATATGCACCGGGTAAAATGAAGTGTTGGTGTTTATATAAGCCAAGACTCAAATAGTGTTTTGATGATGTGAGCCCGAGGCTATGTATTGGAGCTTGGAACTTGTGCTCTAGGATTGTGTATTGTTTTGACTTGGTGTTGTGGATGCAGGTCCTTATTCTCTGTGTTGAGCACTTGGAGATTGGCCCTCGGCTAATATATATTTTTGAGAAAATATTTTTCAAATGATTTTATTGTTTTAAAAAATATTGGCCATGTCTCTATAATAATCTCATGAGCCTATTTTTCATCACAATAAGAAAAATTCCAAGAAACATAAGCCCCAAAAACTTACAAGTCTTTGACATCAAACATAGCGCCAAATATTTGGTTAAATAAACCAAAATTGAAACACTTTTGCCCAATCATCACCATGAGAAGTATAATAAAACTGAGAGACAAGTGATATAAAGATCATTTATTTTATGACATCCAGAGCACCTTTTGTCAACTTTGATTTTTCATTATGTTCCATGAGCAATAGCATTATGATAAATATACTTTATGCCTAAAATAGATGTCAGCCAGAGTACTGATTTCCCTATAATTTATAGGGTCCTAACATAGATAACATTAGGAGTAATAAAATCATAAATATGACTGAAACTGAACCCATATGTTTGATTCTCTTGCACACCATTAGCTTATATTGAAGCAAAGTATGATTGAACTTCCATTCTACAACCATTTCATGTTCATGCTTAGGATCAACCACTTTACTTGAAACACTTATAGGTGTATTCCTTGCATAATATTCCTTCTTTAATTGTTCCATTGTTGGAAGAGATTGACTTGCTTTAATATGATGAGCATGTAAAAAATATTCATTTGCTTCTTTAGTTAAGTGATATTGGTTTTGTTCCCCGTAGAAGATTTCTTTGCAATCATATAAATAATGGATTCCTAAGTCCATTCCACATGTTTCTAGTGGCACCACATCACATGTTACTTCATCCACATACTTATATGAAATTGAAAATTTTAGGATACATTTATTTCTTATGGGAAATTTGTGATCTTTGATTATCTATTTAAGTTAATAGGGTTTGTGATGCATATTAGTTTTTAATACCAATTTCTTAACCACTTCCTATGAAATTAAGTTATATTGAGATCCATTATCTATCAATGTATTGATCTTAGTATGTTTCATTATGACCCTTATATGAAACAATTTACTTCTAGAGTCATAACCATCACCAATATTACTTGACAAATGAACTGTCATGATTTTAGACTCATCACTTGAATCATACCCCAAGTTTGTTAGTTGTATTACTATTGCAACTGTTTTCCTCCCTTTCCTCTGTTTTAACCCCTTCGCTCTTTTCTCTGGGTGAAATTGCCAACAATGGTCATAATCATGCCCTTCTTTCTTGCAATGATGGAAAGAGAGATTCCCTTCACTGAAGATAAATTTTCCCTCTTCGCATTCCCCTTTCTTTTGTTTTATTTCCTTGAAGACGATTCCCCTGATACATGAACTCTTATTTTCCCTACTTCAATATACGCTTCTTGAACAAAAACTTCATCAAGATTAGTAGGTCCAAAGATAAATACAATGTTATGAATATGTTCAGGTAAACCTCCTATATACTTCATAAGATTTTCTTGTGTATGTAATGGAATATTTAACATTAATTCCATCTTAAGAAATTCATCTTTGTATTCTTGCACCATTTGTCCTTTTCTTAGTTTAAAACTTTTCCATTCAATTAAAGCATTTTTCTTATAACCCAAAGGATAAACTTCTTTCTAAGTACAAATAAAAAATCCTTCCATGATGGAAATACATTGCCAACTTGTTGAGTTCCATGTTGCAACTTAGTCCACCACCAGATGAGTGTTGTGCCTGCAAGAGAAGGTGATGCCAATTTGATTTGGGTTACCTCATTGTGGATTTGTTGTACACTACAATAAACTTCCATATGTCTAACCCAATTATCAAGTTTCTCAACATTGGCTTCCCCATCATACATGGGTAAATCAAATTTTACATCAAGCTTAAGTAATGTCATATTAGGCTTATGTTTATGAGAATGTTTTATTGTAGTAGAATTTGAACTTCTACATGAAGAAGAAGAAGAAGAAGGAGATGAAGGAGGAGGTTTAGGAGGCTCCTCTCCTTCTTCACTTTTTTCTTTCTTTGAATATTCCCCTTGAAAATTCCTCTTTCGTTCCAAGTAATCATCATACAACACATTTACCATCTCCAACATGGGAAATAAAGTTATTTGAAACTCTCTTTCATTTTGAGAAAGTTTGTCTTTTGACGCCATTTTCTCACTCTGGGACATCTTCTTTCTTAATCCAATATATGGATCCCCTTCTACAATATCACCTTCACCGTGAATTAAATTTTCCCTAGTAGTCATGCAAACTCAAACAACCAACTGTCAACCTGCTCTGATACCAGTTGATATGAAAATGATCTTTTAAAAACTTGGTTGAGTTTTAAGCATGTGTTAAATTACCATTCAAAAACTTAAATGAGGAAGGATATTTTAATGAAATAATGTTGCAACCATCATAAATAATACAAAACATAAATTATACATTAATAACAAAAAACCATAATAGAGTTCGACAAAGTTGCCTACGTCTCTGGTCCTTTGTCTCAATGGGGAAAGCTTTATTATTAAAATATTCAATGATGAAAAATTACATCATAAGTATATCAAATGGATTACAAAATCATATGGATTTGTTCTTCTCAAGCTAAAGAATCCAACAAAACTAATGGCATTGAAAAAGGTTGAGGGTATCTCACAAAAATGGCCTGCAAAGTTCGCTTCCTCAATGGCTTCCCTGCATAAAAATCTCTCAGGATTCCAAATTATTAAGAATTTTGCTAATATGAACCTTCTTGGACTGTCAAAAACCTATGATTTATATATATATATTCAGTTGGGGATCCTATCCCAACTTCCTCCCAATATCTGGCCTCGAAAAGGGCTCTAGATAATATAATAAATATTTTGACCCACATAATAAAGATTTTAATAAAGATTTTAACCCACATTGGGAAACATTAGGTGAAAGTGCCCCTTTTTCCTTGGCCCTTAGTCATATGGGAAGTGCAATGTGGCCATGTGCAGGTTTGTTCCCTTGTTCTCTTCCCTGGATCTTGGTCTAACACCCCTTGGTGACGTGGAAAACCCCTCACCAACTAGGGCTTATCCCAAAAAATGAACCCACTAACCACTTAAATAATATCCTGGCCATATTGTTAAAGAAGTGGCATGTGCACCCTTGTAGATATCGTGTTTGGTGTAGTCCATTGGCGTGACAGAAGGTTATGGGTTCAATGCCCATAGAGAAAGACAACCTTTTTGACCAGCCAACCTTAGCCATATCTGTTGAGATTTGGGTACCTTAGTAAGTGCTCCCCATGTGCTTATGAGTCTCTAGGCACAAAGGAGGAAGAATATTACCCTCGTAATTTACTTTATGATTCTAATTTGACTTCGAATTTAGAATTTTAAGTCAAAAGTGAAATATGTCACTTAATTCATGAAGTGACAATTAATTCACAATGTGGGTGAATTAATAGACATAAAGCAGCTAAGGAAAGTGGGTTTCCTTAGTGAGATTTTTGGAGTTGATCTCACCCATTGATTAGACTTGTATAGATATAATCTAGGCCATTGATCTTTTAGGGTTGGCATGAGGAGGCGAAAGAGAGGGTATAGTGCATTTGGAGACTCGTTTCTTCACTTGAGACTTTTGGAGAAGAGAAGGAGGGCACATATCTTGAGGAGGAGAGGTGCGCACTTCATGAGGGTTTGAGAAAAACCCTAGAGAGCTTGAGGAGGAGATTCTGTTAGCTTGGAGATTTCATGGAGAGGTTATCCATGGAGTCTTATCTTTCCTTTCTTGGTCAAGATCATTTTCATGGAGGAGGGGCGCATCTGAGAGAGGAGGGCGCACTTGATTTATTCAGTTTCTCACCGGGAGAGGAGGACTTGTCAGATCGATATGAGGCCTGATGCACGAGGAGGCTAGAGGAAGGGAACATGATTTCATGGTGAGAGATATCCATATTTATTCTCAGTTTATTTATGGTGATCATTTATGCTTGGAGGAGGGCACATGAGTTGAGTGGATTGGCAGCTACCTGGTAGCATATCTGCTTGGAGGATTTGAGCTCTGACAGTTTCAGTGGAGGCAGCATAGGAGAGGACATTCTTATGGAGGGATTTCTTCATTGGGTTACTGATGAGATAGGGTGCTTCAGTTTAGTACAAAGGGAAGTAAAGGGAGAGGGCACACCAAAGTTTGGGCACTTCTTTCTCTGGTTCTTGTGGCAAGGCTCGTGAGGAGATTTCTATGTATATAGGTTCCATTGTATTTCATTACTTGTTGTATCTCTTTCTTTAATCATCATTATATAGACATATATCCAAAATTGGTTTTTCCCCAGGGGGGTTTATCCAGGGTCATGTTGACCAAAAATACCTATGTCAAATTTATGCATGTTTAGAAGTGTAGATCAACATTTTAAAGTTCAAGATCTGGAGGTAGTTTTATGTGTTTTAAGCGATATTGCATGTGCTAACATTGAGATAAGAAAACACTTACAAGGGCACCTTAAAAGAGCGCTTAACCTATAAAACATTGAGCAGAAAGTGGGATAATTGTTTTCTGTCCTAAAACAGAAAAAGAAGACAGCCATATAGTTGAAACTTAGAGACATACTAAGGTCAAGGACAGACCTTAGATGGCAGCCTCACAGGACCTCAGATAATTTCTACATTGTATCAGAGCCAAAGGTGGCTTACACTTGCTGATTTTGGAGCACTTTTTGGGCAGTTTGGAGAATTTTTTATATCAGATTTGTTAGTTGTTTTGGACAGCAAGTTTACAGTCCAAAACAGTGGGTAAAATTCAGATCTGAAGGTGCCTCTCTTTCATTTCTAGTTGCACAACTCATGGCAGATTTTGGACAACTAGTTTACAGTCTTGGTGGATAGTTGTAGGCAGATTTGTTGGGCTGATTTTTGACACTTGTGGACAACCTCTTTTCACACCTGTGTGGACATGAATAAGTTTGTAGAGATGACCTCTTTTCACACCTACATATTAGGAGTGAGGTCATGGATTCTCTTGCCTCTTTTAACACATGTGTTGAAAGGAGTGAGGCAATGTTCCTTTGCATTGGGAGCATCAGAGTGAGCGCAGTTGGCAGATATGTCAGTATCTCAGATGTGTGTGGAGGACAGGCTAGCCAGGGCTAGGAATTAGTCACCTTGGAAGGTGAGGATGGTCTTTGTCTTAAAGGATTTCAAGGTATGGGACATAGTCGAGGCATTTGTTCCTCCCATTCCTGTCACTGCTCCCATCTTGGTAGCAGAATTCAGGAGGAGGAACAACAAGGTGAAGAGGATCATTTGTGATGCTCTAAGATATCACATTATTCCCCACTTGACTGGGAAGACTTGTGCATTTGATATGTGGGCATATTTGTGCAAATTGTATGAGAGCTCTAATGAGAACCGGATTATGGTTCTTCATGACCAACTGAGGGGCATTCACATGCTCGAGGATGAGTTGGTTACTTCATTCCTTGGTAGATACACATAGATCAAAGATGAGTTGGAAGTCATTGGAGCGGTTGTGAACCCTAACTCTTTGGTGAGGAAAGCTATGAATAGCTTCACCAAACCATGGGATCCATTTGTACAGGGAATTGTTTCGAGGGAGGTTATTCCTACATGGGAGAGGATGTGGGATGACTTCATCCAGGAGGAGATTAACCTTGCAGCTGAGCCTTCTGGACAACAACAACAACAACAGTAGACAGTTTATGGTGATGAGGAACTTTCTCTTTGGACAAAGGGAAAGAAGAAGAGCGGTCAAGGAGGTCAGCAGGGTCCCAAGTTTGGGGCCCCACCACAGGGAAGAGAGAGCGGAAACAACAGTGGGGAGAGGAGAGACATGAGAACAGTGAGATGCTTTTCTTTTGGAGAGATGGGTCACTATGCAAGATAATGTCCCAAGAAGAAGAAGCAACAGGATGGGTCAGTAGTGACAACAAAGGAGATAGAGTTTAGTGATCGATTTGCCAGAGAGTGTGCATTCATTGCTACTTTATCTACCATTACACCATCTCACATTAGTTGGGGAGACCGAGTTGATGAGGAATGACTGACGCACAACAGTGATTCAAAGGGAGATCATACTCAGTGTCTCTGAACATCTTCAGAGTGGGTGACTGGTCCACCCAGTATAGCTACAGTTTCAGAGCAATCGAGTAGACAGAGAGTTGGTGCTACAACTTCAGTGCATCATAGGATGAGGAGGAGGAGCAGCAAGGCACCACAGAGGCTTGAGCCTCACATCGCTTATGAGATAGACAGATCAGGTTCTGAATCCACTTCAGGTGGAGGATACCTGGCGAGAGGCCAATTTGATGACTCTTGGTCAGAGACCAAGAGAGGGACACTCTTGGTGAGATGCCAGGAGTAGGAGATAATCCTTGGTGGGAGACAAAGGTGGAGATCTTTGGTGTGATGCTGAGATCTACATGATCTTGGATAGATGGAGAGTTAGTGACATTTATAAATAATACAGATTGAGTAGATCTATGACAGAGTCCACTTTCAGCGATCAAGGTACATCCATACTCACCGAGCATATGTCAAGAGGCAACCATGTCCACTATAGGGATGTTATTTATGGTGATGAGCACTTTTCTCGGTAAGAGGGAGTGTCGAGATTTGGGTACTTTGGAAAGTGGTCCCCATGTGCTTATGAGTCTCTAAGCACAAAGGGGGAAGACTATTACCCTTGTACTTTAATTTATAATTCTAATTTCACTTTGACTTAGGAGCTTTAAGTCAAAAGTGAAATATGTCACGTAAGTCATAAAGTGACAATTAATTCACAATGTGGGTGAATTAATAGATAGAAAGAAACTAAGGAAAGTAGGTTTCCTTAGTGAGATATTTGGAGTTGATCTCACCCATTGATTAGAATTGGCTAGATCTAATCTAGGCCATTGATATTTTAGGGTTGGCATGAGGAGGCTAAATAGAGGGTATAGTTCATTTTGAGACTCATTTCATCACTTGAGACTTTTGGAGAAGAGAAGGAGGGCACATATCTTGAGGAGGAGAGGGGCGCACTTCATGAGGGTTTGAGAAAAACCCTTGAGAGCTTGAGGAGGAGATTTTGTTAGCTTGGATCTTGCATGGAGTGGTTATCCATGGATTCTTAGCTTTCCTTTATTGGTTAGGAGCATTTTCATGGAGGAGGAGCGCATCTGAGAGAGGAGGACGCACTTGATTTCTTCAGTTGCTCATCGGGAGAGGAGGACTTGTCAGATGAAGATGAGGTCTGATGCATGAGGAGGCTAGAGGGAGGGCACATGATTTCATGGGGAGAGATATCCATTTTTAGTCTCAATTTATTTATGGTGTTCATTTATGCTTGGAGGATGGCACATGAGTTGAGAGGACTGGCAGCTACCTGGTAGCAAATCTTCTTGGAGGATTCGAGCTCTGATATTTTTAGTGGAGAGGCACCATAGGAGAGGAAATTCTTGTGGAGGGATTTATTCATTGGGTTACTTATGAGCTAGGGCGCTTCAGTTCAGTACAGAGCACAACAAAGGGAGAGGGCGCACCACAGTTTGGGCACTTCTTTCTCTAGTTCTTGTGGCAAGGCTCGTGAGGAGCTTGCTATGTATACAGGTTCCATTTTATTTCATTACTTGTTGTATCTCTTTCTTTAATCATCATTATATAGACATATATCCCAAATTGATTTTCCCCACGGGGTTTTTATCTAGGTTCATGTTGACCAAAAATACCCGTGTCAAATTTATGCATGTTTAGAAGTGTAGATCAACATTTTAAAGTTCAATATCTAGAGGTAGTGTTATGTGTTTTAAGTTATATTTCATGTGCTAACATTGAGATAAGAAAACACTTGCAAGGGCACCTTAAAAGAGAACTTAACCTATAAAACATTGAGCAGAAAGTGGGATGATAGTTTGTTGTCCTAAAATAACAAAATAAGACAGCCATACAGTTGAAACTTAGAGCCATACTAAGGTCAAGGACAGACCTTAGATGGAAGCCTCATAGGACCTCAGATAATTTGTACAATATTCGAGGTGCCATGTGGCATCATTTGATTGGGGCATGTGTCACCTCTAGATTAGATCATACAATCTAGTGACTGCATAGTCACCCTATTGAGTCATCTGCCTATTCAAATTCACAGTGATCCCGTATACCACGTGTCATCCTATCATCCTACCATGTCACTATCGTACCTACCACATGTCATGCTTCCACTAGTGACTCTTCACATCCATACAACCACATGTCATGCCAAGATCCTTCCACCTATCACCATGTCAATGTCCATAGAACCATGTGTCACTTTCGTACGGATGCAACTCAGCCCTGAAAATGCTAAAAATGATTTCCATATGGCATGCCCTAGTGTTTCCATGTGTCTTGGTTGAGTTCCTCATGAGTTCATGCTGATGTCACCTACCACATCTTGCCAATGTACGACCTGTCAAATGTTGACCTTTTTGACTTGTTTACATGTTTGGGAAAAAAATCAGAACATGATAAATTTTACATATGGTGTTCATTTTCAGAAAACAATATATGGCTAGAATCGATGTGACAATATCAACGCAATGCCACTAGTTTCTTCTGATTCTGAGAAAAAAAAAATTAGGCCTTCCTAGATCCATTTTGGATCACTGTAGCATTCAGGACCAAAAGTACTAATTGGCCTCAAACTTCAGCAGGATGTATTTAACAACCTGTAGCTTAAATGATGATGAAACTAGGATATATTGTCCAAAATGTGATTATGAAGGAACTCAATTGAGATCCTATCAAATTTTCAAAGGATCAAGTGCAAAGATGCATAAGCTCGGGTAAAAATTGCACCTGGTTGAAGGCGTTTTTGGGTAATATTCATATTGCCATAACTTTCTGCTCAAAACTCAAAATTCATAAAGAAAATAGTAATTGTAAAGGTATTGGACCAAGGATTCCATGTGATCACCCATAATTGTGATTTAAATAGTAGTATTTTCAGGAAGTTACAAGAATATTTATGGAGGTATTAAGAGGGGAAGAGTATGCATATATCCCAGAATTTTATATCATAAATTTTAACTATTAAATGTGGTTGTATGCATTTCTCTCAGTTGTTATGATTATTAATAGAACAATGCAAATGAAAGTAGTGCCTATAGATAAGTGAGAAAAGAATAGAGATAGATATTCATTAGGAATAATGGGTTTCTCTAAGAAGTTCTTAGATCAACTGGTAGGTTCAATAATCGACATGAGGAACCCCTAATGAAATTATTCTTTGAGGAAGAACTCTAGATGACAATGGGAATACTAGATGTGTAATGATTGCTTGATGAAGTTACCAACCAAAAATGTCAATACTCAAAGAGTAATATAGAATAATTTCAATGGAACTATGATTGGAACAAAGTTCCAAATGACAATTATGCATATCATATGTGGATGTTAGGTGGGAAATCCATCTGCAATACCTGATAATCCATATATCATAGGTTCATATGGAGATGCAAAGAATGACAATATAGAAGTATGATTTTATAGAATATGAAAGAGTTTTGATCTTATATCAGGAATGATAAGAGGAACTTGAAGAGATAATTTTATGTCAAGTGTAACTCACAAGTTGATCAAAGGCCAAGACTGAATAATATTAAGGTAGGATTCTAGGTGTAGCCATGAAGGCTTGGGGACCACTACACAAACAAATTCACTCATTTTCATCAGAATTCTTAGTGGAATATGGGGGTAATATTAGACCATTAGTGGATAAAGTAATGAAGGTCCATTCACTTTGGAGGATACCAAGGTACAAAAAGGTAAGTACTTTATGGGCATAATTGTTCCAAAAGGAATAGTAAGTCTAGGTGTTAGTGTTCTGATAAAAAGGACATGGTGTATACATGGATACAAGGGAAGATCCTCCAAGGATAAGTCATACAGTTGTGGGGGGGGTACCTCCATTGCTATCATCAGAGTAGTACAATGGAATGATGGTGTGAATTTTATAACTTCATGGGTGAAGTAAGGAAAATCATGTATGTTAAAAGTGCTAGCAGATGCATAAATCGATACATTATGTACATATTGGATCCAAAAGAATGTAATTGGGTTTCAAGAAGGGTTTTCCATAAAGGGAAGAAAGATTCTAAGGTGGAGTCCAAACCTTGAACATATTAAGTTAATGGAAAAAGATATAATGAGGTGCATGCCAAGCTAATAAGGGTGCATGGAAACACACCATGAGGGATGCCAAAATAATAAGAGGATTGTTGATGTATTACAAAAGTGTTGAACATAATTCCCAAGTAGTATGGAGATAGCAAGTCAAGAGGAATGTAAACAGGCAAAAGAAGACCCTAAAGGGAAATCAATAAGGGGCCACGAAGAAGAAAATAGTTTTCTTCTTGGTATAGAATGTAAAAGAGATTGTACTTGAAAAACATACATCTCAAGTGGAAAATATCAATTAAAAACCTTCCATGGGTTGGAATTATCACTAGAATTTATGATGGCCATTGAAAGAAGTGTTAATTGCTTCCAGTTAATTCTATGTAGTTGGAGAACAAGACATATGTGCATCATTATGTCATGCTAAAAATTGAATATGCATATCAAGTTGAAACCAATTGGTCTAGGAAAATAGAAAATAATGGTTCAATAAAATACAAGTGTTGAAGTATTCATTCAAGGAAAGGATAAATTAGTTTGGTCCAGAAATTGAGGAATGCTAAATTTTAATATCAACATAGTATCTTGTTGGAAATGCAAAAAGTAACCAAGAGTTATTAGGATGGAAAAGTACTCAGGAAATAATGAAGCATGTAGAATGATTTCATCAAGAGTACAAATGGATAAAAGAACTCAATAAGACTTGAGATAGCCAATAACAACAAGGAAAAGTGGTACAGGGAGAAATATATTGTTGCAATTACTATAGCATCAATTATGTTATGGATTGTTGGAAAACCATACATAGCATGGGAAAATATGATGCATATGAATTTATGAGCATGTTAGTGATGCAATATTATTGCATATAGATATGTTGTAATGAATGTATATTTTTCAATATTTATATAACATGATGAGGACTAGAAGTAGTCCATTCTTATATATATGATTATGGAAGTTGCTAATGACATTTTTTGTGCCAGGAAAGAAATAACTATTACATGGTTGAAAGTGTTGCTGATAAGATTTCTACATATCGAATACATCAATATAAAGGAAGCTCCTATTGATAATAGCTAGCCAGGTGTTATCACTGTAAAAATTTTCATATGGAGTCCCAGCCTCGGGACTTAGCAGGAGGATAAGTCGGTATGGAGGAGTGATAGATTAGTATATGGGGATAAATATAGTGGAAAGGTGAAGTCAATAAGACCCAATGGATCATGTATCATGGGATTTGTTGATCGATGGCTGTAGGACATATTGGGAAGAGAAATAGCGCACCAAATAATCTCTTGGAGGTTGGCTGATAAGAATACTATGGTTTCATTTCAAGGGCATGTGGCGCCACTAGATACATATCGGGGGGAAAAGAGGGTAAGCTTGAAACCACCGAATTCCACCCCGATGTCACGTTTCAGAAAATTATTATATATATATCATGCATGTGGAAAGGGAAAGTTGACTACCCTTCAAATCACCTCAGGACAATTGTTTGGGTACTTTTCATCTATGTGACGTCGGGGAAGAGCCACCATAAAACTGATTAGAAGGATCATCATTTGAAATTGATAAGGATAGTCCTTTCTAGAAATCTTGTCAGTAACCTATGATTGGAACTCAGTCACGACTTCCATTCAAAACATGGATGACATTATTATGTTTTGGGTGATTAACGTTTCATTCCTGAATGGGATCCTCATAAACCAAATCATCTTTCTAATTCTTGTATAGCTAAGGGAGATAATCTCGTTCTTTCTAAAAAACTAGAGAGAATGGATAAGATGGACTAGGGGGCCTCCAGTGTATCAGGATATTCAAATAATATGACAAATTTATCAGTAAAAAAGAAATAAAAGTTTGTCGCATGAATAATGGCATCTAAATTTCACACAAAGCCTGCAGAGGAGCCATGCGCAAATAAAGAGGTCAGAATAAATCCCATCATGAAGGATTTAATCATCAATGGATACACAGATGAGAATCACACACAAGCTATCAAGAAGAAAAGGGGCAAGAGAAAAAAGATAGAGGTTAAAGATGAAGTGGTTGAAAGAATTAGAGAAAACCAACTTGCTTGGCTTGACACTAAGAAAGAATAAATTTATAATCTGAAATAAATTTCAAGCTAAATTAAGTATGTTTCAAAAATTTTTGTAACAATATAGACATGTGGCATTCAAAGAAAAAATATCAAATATGTCAGTTTTGGTTATAATGTCCCCTAGAAAATAGGAGTACAGTGTTGTATGTTACTCCTTCTTTGTAACTGATGTTTATTTTTGGCATTATGGGGAAGATGATTCATTTTGAACCCCGGGTGTAATTTATCTATATATATTATTAAACGATAAATGAAAAGGAGTATTGACCAGAGAGGTGCCTTCCCTCGTAGCAGGAGGACTTTTGTACCATTCTGAAGATTGATTTGTATATATCTACAGAATCTTTTTCTAAAGTCTCTATGAAAATATTCTGCTGGTGGTGATATGAGTTTTGTCTTCTTTCATTGTATGTATTTCTTTTGATTATTCAGTTTCATTAACAATTTCCTCTCTTTTAATTGGAGAGTTGAGAATCTCATAATTCATCTTATGATGATCTCATCTTATGAAGTTTAAACTGTGTATATTTCTTCTTAACTAATTTAGAATTCATTTCATCAATGCTCTGATATAGTTATGTGTTCTCTATTTCCTCCTACACCTTGCTTAAATACAATTTACTACTCAAATTCATTGCCTCATATAGCCTTGATCCTCTAGAGATTTCATTCATCCAGTCATTGTCTTCATTCACTTTTAGAATTTTGACTCCATATCCCTGAGTGTCCTTCTCCTTCCTATCAAGTAAATTTATAAAAAAAAAAAAAAACACACTAAATCTAGCCACTGATTACCCAATAAATATCAAGTGACATGAGAGATCCCTGTCTGAGATAAGAAGGCTAGCACTCAACTCTAAAGTAGGATGAAATAGTTACCCCTGTCATTTTTCTATCAGCAGGACAAAATTTACAGAGCGCTAACATTCTGGCACTGTTGTTGGGGATGAAATTGAAAATTTTCCCTAGGAAAGAATGACATGGTTGAGCTCTAATGTCTGAAGAGAAACAAACACTTAGGCGTAGATTGACTTCATTCCTTCTTTGGTTACCCCACATATCAAAAATCAGTTTCAAGGTGATTCCACTGGTGGAAGAATCCAAAAATTTAAATTTTCACCAGAAACTCCATGCTCGATGAAGAATCCATCTTTTGAAACGTCATTGGAGACTCCACTAGCCAAAGATAAGTTCCTTTGACAAAGGTATGAAAATTAATCATGGAATAAAACCATTACTTAATATTGGGTTTCTTCCAAGACATTATATCGTTTGTTGTAAACTACCTCTGGTGCTTTTCTGAACATGCTAAACTAGTTTTTCTTCATTTACTATATGCAAATTATGATCATGATAATCCTGAAATTATGTATCCTCCTCTGAATATTATACAAATATCTCCTCAGTTTATTACAGATTTTGATCAAAATCTCCCATCTGAGACATATGATAACCACAACCAATTTTATAAGTCTCATCAAACCAAGGCTGATGTATCATCTCCTATAATTGATCCAACACCGTCCAAGACGGAACATAGGTACATAACCTTAAAATTGCCCCACATCCTTTATTATTTTCCCCCAAAACACTATGAATACTTACCTGTGTTTGATGGAGAACTTGGTGCCATCACAGCTGAAAAACACATCCAAGGGTTTGAGAATTTTATATACTTTTTGAGATTGACCATGACAATGTTTGTATGAGGGATTTCTCTCAATCCTTGAAAGGAGATACCAAAGAATGGTTTAAAAAATTCAATCTAGAGACCATTAGATCATGGGAAGAATTGAAGAATGTTTTTTTGAAGTTTTGGAGTAAGAATAAATATCTAGACTTGGAGCTTATAGAATTTTATTCATTGAAAGAGAAAAAAAATGAGACTATTTCCACTTTCAATTGAAGTTTCTCTAGTGTTCATTATGATTTTCCTAAATAATTTCAACCCACTGAAGATGCTTCCATGCTTCAGTATACCACTACTCTTCACCCAGAGTTGTCCTTCCTCCTGATGGAAAGAATACCTAAGACTTTACAACAAATGCTCAATGATGCTCAAGAGATTCAACACAATATCCTCCCATGTGAACAGATTCGAAGTGAAGAATTGGTTGTTCAAGGACATGAGAATGAATATCAACAGAGGACATTTGACTGGAATCTTGATCATAAAACTGATGATATCATAGGTCCTCTTGAAGTTCTGAACAAAAATGATTTCACATAGGATTATATCCCACTTGTTGAAAGAGAAGGTGCGTATGTAGCCTTTGACTCAACCCATGACAAGCATGGAGTGGATTGTTTCATGTAATCATATGTAGACAGTAAAAAATATGAGTGTCCAGATCAGTCTATTGAAGAGTCCATTAACGCCCCAAGATTTTTCTTGTTAGACAATATTGCATATGTTGTTGAGTTGCCTATATACGATGAATATGATGGTGATTACAATAATGACCTCCCTGGACAACCAACTACATTTCCTCTATGAGAAAATGTTCTTTTTCAACAATATACTGGGAGCAATCATTTTACATATCATAGTTATAGAGAAGAGGGTATTGAAGCACATGGAGCAAATCCTTTACCTTTATTCTTTTCTTCATTTAAATTGTTGAAAGAAAATGCTAAGATCATCATTGAAACAAAGGAAAATATGTTTCTTCCAAATCACACTGATCCACTAAGACAATTTGACAAGGAATTGTAGCCATTGGTCATAGAGGACTCTGAAAAGAAGTGTGTTCAGCAGCCTAGAGAAATCGAAAAATGTGCATGTGGCAGAAGTAAAGAAAATGAAGATGATATTGAATCAGTTGAAAGAACCTTTCCATTGTGTTTTTCTTATTTCAAATTGTTGAGGCAAGATGTATATAATGTTCGAGATCAGAAATATTCCAGATATAATTTTGAATATCCAAAATACAGTGGACCTGCAAATGAAAACCATATTCCATTATGTTTTTCATCCTTTGAATTGTTCAAAGAAAATAACGAAATAACAGAGGAAGTAGTAAAATCTTACTACAAAGGAACTACTTTACATGGGAAAATTGTTATCAGTGAGGAAGATCAACAACCTTCATATGCATTAAATCATCATGTGGCTGATTACATGGAAGGTTATTTCGGTTCAAATTCGCAGCCAGTGCTCAACTACCATCTTGAAAATGAAGATGAATTTGATAAAGAAATTGTTATTAAAGGTCATTTTCCTTCTCCAGAACTTAATAAATATTTGCAGCAAGATTTCCAACGAGACAAAGTGTTTCAAAGTTGTCTTTCTTTCCCTATGAATGAGGTGATTGTTAAATTTCGAAGTGACTTAGACATGGATGAGTATTTTGAAACTAGATTTTTAGAGATTTCAAACAGTGAATGAAAAACTGACATAGAGTTTCAGGAAAGCAATAAAAAATTGTATGTCACTTTTCAATCAAAAATATAGAGAGATGATGAAGAAGCAGTTGTTTTATTTGATTCATTTAAATATCATGGCTTTGAAAATACATCCATGGGGACTCTAGAATGTAGAATAGTTCATGTTGTTAGATTATATTTCCACATTTGCAAGAATATTATGAACATGAACTCACTTCCCCTCAGTCATTGGTAAGCCAAAGTAACATCCCTCGAAGAAACTTCCGAAAGGTTAATAAAACCAAACCATAATTGTTTGATGAACAAGAGGATAGTCTTGATACATATAATCTGGCTGTCATATCCAAAGATTTTTTTTGTTGATATACATGGAAAAGTGGACAAAATCATTACTACCATTTCATTTGAAAATGTTCCTAGAATGGAAAAAATAGAGTAGAAACAACAAACACTTATGAAAGAGGCTGGTATTTCTATGTTTTTTCATCAAGAAGAAATGATTTTTTAGAATTTGTATGAACCTATGGCATGTTATATGGAAATTTCTAACAATCAGGATTTAAGGATTAAGATGGATTGCAAGCTCAAAGGTGGAGATAATGACAAATCAACGTAGGTATTAGATTGCTTTATACCATAGGTTTTTCTTCAGCCAATACTGTCTTATGATTTAGGAGGTTTTTACTTCCATCCCTCTCACCAGATATATCAACCTCTTGATGGAAATCGACAAGGTGAATCACATGAAAACCAGAATACAGTGGAAGAAGTGAGATATAGTTTGGGCCTTATGCATGCGTTGGAAGATCCATTTGCAATTTTTCTAGAAATAATAAACAATCCCAATATTGTTGAAAACCTATAAATCAAATTCATATCTAACCTCCCAAAGGAGTTGTTGGTGAGAATATTTTGGAACAAGTATGTGCAAAGGAACATAGCATTAGATAATATTCTTGCATGGTTACATTGGAAGTAGGTCGATAAAAATAACACAATTTCATTTCAAGGGCACATGGCACCACCAGATACATATGGGGGGGAAAGAAGGTAAGATTGAAAACACCCAAGTCCACCCTAATGTCATGTGCTAGAAAATTATTAGATATATATCACATCCAAGGATCTCATGTGCAAAGGGAAAGTTGACGGCTCATCAAATCACCTCAGGAAAATTGTTCAGGTACTTTTCATCTGTGTGGCGTCAACTAAGTGCTGCCATAAAATTGATTTGAAGGCTCGTCATTTGAAATTGATAAGTTGAGCATGATAAGACATAGTCCTTTCTAGTACTCTCTTCAATAACCTATGATTGGCACTCAATAATGACTGTCATTCAAAACATGGATGACATTACTTTGTTTTGGGTGATTAACGTTTCATTCCTGAACGGGGTCCTCACAAACTGAATCATCTTTCTAATTCCTTTACATATAACGAAGATAAGCTCATTCTTTCTATAAAACAAGAGAGAATGAATAAGACGGACCAAGGGGCCTCCATTGTATTGGGATATTCAAATAATATGACAAATTTATCAGTCACGAAGAAAGAAAATCTTGTCGCACGAATACTGACATTAAAATGTCACACGAAGCTTGTAGAGAAGCCAAGAATAGATAAAGAGGTCATATTAAATACCATCATGAAGGATTTAATCATCAATGGATATGCATATGACAATCACATGCATTATTTCAAGAGGAAAATGAGCAAGAGACAAAAGACAGAGGTTAAAGCTGAAGTGGTTACAATCGTTGGCGAAAAAAAACCTGCTTGGCTTGACACTTTGAAAGAAGAAATTGCTAATCTAAAATAAATTTCAAGATAAATTAGGTATGTTTCAGAAAATTTTGTAACGATATAGACATGTGGCTCAAATATCTTAGTTTTGGTTATAACATCCCCTAGCAAATAGGAGTACAGTGTTGTATGTTACTCCTTGTTTGTAACTAATGTCTATTTTTGGTATTATGGGGAAGATGATTTGTTTTGAAAAACGGATGTAATTTATCTATATATACTATTAAAAGATAAATGAAAAGGAGGATTGACTGGAGAGGGGCCTTCCCTAGTAGTAGGAGGACTTTTGTAACTTTCAAAAGCTTGATTGAATATATCTGCAGAAGATTGTTCTGAAGTCTCTATGAAAATATTCTAATGGTGGTGATATGAGTGTTGTCTTGTTTCGTTGTATGTATTTCCTATGATTATTCAATTCCATTATCATTTTCCTCTGTTTAAATTGGAGAGTTACAAAGCTTAGTGTTTGCACTCTTTTCATCGATGTGTGAGCAAAAAGTGAGTGCTTACATGCCTAGTTGGGCTCTGCTAGTCATGACAACTGTATGGTAAAAGGTTGGAAAGAAACAACTAAGCTATTAACAAGAATTAAACAAAAACTAAAAGAAAACATGAGCATAATAACAAAAATAAAAAACAAATGAAAATGGACCAATATCACCAATATATAGCTTGATCTGATTGATGAAATCCAAAGATACACAATGGAGAAAGAGGACTTGGGTCCCTTCCCTCTCCAATGGAAGGCTCTTGAGGCCCTCAACTGATTTGCTCTCCTTACAATGAAAGGTGAAAATGTGAATGAAAGAACTCCAAGCTTCTCCACTCCAGTGAGAGATGGAAAGCCTATGAAATGGTGTTGATTATGTCAATTACCAAAGAATGGGTCTCTAGTAATCTCAACAGCATAACAATACAAAGAATTCCTTGAAGAAATGATGGTCATTCATGGCTTTTTATAGCCAAGCTTTG